>QEPC01003632.1:963626-988071 GCA_003113815.1 Sphenodon punctatus | reverse complement strand
CTCTAGGCCTTCCGGGGAACTTCCGGGTTTCCCCGGAAGGCCTAGAGCGTCTCTGACGCCTGCAGCCACAGCCGGCGCTGAGGCCGCCGGACCGCCCGCCACCACCGCCAGAGCTCCGCAAGGTAAGAGGTTACATTCCCTAAACCTACCTGGCTAATAGCTGCTAATGGACCTATCCTCCAGAAACTTGTCCAACCCTTACTTAAACGCAGCTATACTATTGGCTTTGATCTTCTGACAACAAATTCCACAGCTTAATTGTTCTTTGAGTGAAAAAATACTTGTATTTGTTTTAAGTCTGGACCCATTAGCTTCATAGAGTGCCCTCTAGTTCTACTACTATTTGAGAGGGTAAATCACCATTTCCTGTTAACTTGTTCCACACCACTCATGTTTTTATAAACTTTCTATCATATCCCCTCTCAGACTTCTCTTCTCCAAGCTGAAGAGCCCCAACCTATCCAGCCTCTCTTCACAGAGGAGCCATTCCACACCCCTTATCATTTTTGTTGTCCTTCTCTGTACTTTTTCTATTTCTACTTTGAGATGGATGAGTAGAACTGCACACAATATTCAAGGTGTGGTTACACCATAGGTTTATATAGTGTCATTATAATCTTTTTAGTTATAATCTCTGTCCCTTTAAGAATGATTCCTAACATTCTGTTTGCTTTTTTGACTGCTGCCGCACATTGAGCTGAGGATTTAAATGTATTGTCCACAATGACTTCGAGGTCCTTTTCCCGAATGGTAACTCCCAATTTAGACCCCAGCATTGTGTACATAAAGTTTGGATTGTTTTTCTCTACGTTTGCACTTGTCCACTTTGCACTTCTCACTTTGCACTTGAACACATTAAATTTCATCTGCCATTTAGGTGCCCAGTCACCCAGGGCCTCACAAATATATTTTATTTTATCTTAAGAACATAATTAGTGCCGTGCTGGATCAGACCAATGGTCTGCCATTGGGCAGGAGGGGGTGGACTATAAATGCTGATTAAACTAAACTAAACTGAAATTAAACAAATTCCAAGGCAGAGAGCTGTTGTGATGAATAGGACTGAAGGGGCTGGGCACAGGGAACGCAGGATTGTGCTGCTGGTCCAGGTGGACGTGGCTCCTGGATCATACTCACCTGAATGTTGGGCTGTTTCCTCCCAGCAGCTGCTACTGCAGAGTGGCACTAGGCCAGGGCTCCAGGCAAGAGAGGGATCTGGTATGGTGCTTCGGTGCTTCCAGAGTGGAGATCTAGCTTCCTCTTGGAAGGAATTATATTGCCTGCTCTGGCTCCCTCCTCTGTAGATTGTCTCTGGTCACTAAGGTCACCAGATGTTCCTTTTTAAGTTGGACGGTCATGCCTGGAGCTGCTCTGTCACATTGCCTCCAGAAGGCTAGGCAGAAACTTGTAAACATCTGACCTCTGTTTCTGGGTAGTGCGATGGGTCCCATGTAGTGTGGCCAAGCGGCGCAAGAGTTGGAGTCCAAGCAGCAACAGAACTGAGTCCCCCCCTGCCACCTCCACTGCCCAAGAGAGTCAGACCCTTGTATAACATCTCCAACACTTACTAGAGCTGAGCCTCCACTGCTGGTGTGTGAGAGAGTGTATATGTGCATGACAGAGTGTGTGTGACATTCACATGCAATTTTTGTCTCACACACACTCGGGGTGTGTGTGTGTGAAGGAGATTGACCTACTACTTGTTTTATTTATTTATTTATTTATTTATCTATCTATCTAACTAACTAACTAACTAATTTTAATTTTTAAAAAGATTCCTGCCCCTCCACCCCCGGCTAGCCTAAATGTTAGACAACAGACTATTTCAAATATCCACACTTTATAAAAATAATATTAAATTGTTAATATATACACATTTATTCAAATTTGGCGGCAATGGGAGGCAGAGCATGAAGCATCCCACTTTGAGGTTTCAAAACCTGTTCACCCTAACTGGGTTTTTAAAGTAGTGTGTGACTGTCCCCTCCCCTCGCTGGCTCAGCAGCAGTGCTGTTTGTGCATCAAGACAACAGTGAGCTAGCATGGGGAGGGATCACCATGGTGTCCTGCATAATGATGCCATCACATGGTGGCCATTTTGGTTTTAAAGTGACTATCAAAGCAGAGGAGCTAGTAGTACAGGATGAATATGGGATAGTCTTTATTCCATATTCAGGTAACTTATTAAGGAATACTTTCCTAGCTAGAAAGGGCAAGAAGCTGGAATATCCTAAATCGGGTGACCTCTCATAAATTACAAAATATCTGACAACCTTACTCTCAACACCTGCAGGGATAACCCAAATAAATTATTTTAAGAGTCCCAGGCTGCTTAAGAAAGGGTTTGTGTGAAGAGGTTCTCCCATTCCCTTTCTGATGGGTATTCATGTTTTTTTGGCAGCTGAACTGGATCCCCACCAGAGTGACAGCTCCCACCACTGCCCGTGTAAGTCCATGGCAGTGGCAGCAGGAGCCATCACATCTGAAAAAAAACCTTGTTTTCAGACCCGTGTCTGAAAACGGATGTGTTTACATATCTGAAAACACCCTGAGAACACCCTTGTAGAGCATCATGACGTCCTGATGGTCAAAGGGGGGCACTGTGTGGCCATCTCAGAAAGGGGCGGGAAGGGGACGACATCAGAAATGGGATCCTCAGAAAAGAGTTAATGGCTGTCATTGGCAGGGTTCCTAGTTTTCCTCAACAAAAATTTGGAAATTCTCTGATGAAAACCCCCCCAGATCTCTGTTTTTCTGTGATTAAATGTAAACACTAATTGACTTTCCTTTACCACAATATATATAAGTATGAGTTAGAATATCACATTTTATTGTAATATTTCCATTTTTAAGCAATTTTGCAGCTACCTGTCCCATCAACAGTCAAACAAATAAATAAATAAATAAATAAATGAATATTCAAGGTCTGTGGCACCCCTCCAAATGCAGAGCCCCTCCCCCCACAGCACATGCTCTCAGGTTGCTTCCCCTCAGCTCCATTCCGCATCCTTGCTGCCCTGCGCTCACTGTGTCCTCCTCTCAAACCTGTACGTTTTTGCCATTTTCTGCTAAATTCTCTGGAAAAAGGCAAAATCTCTGTTTTTCTCTGGTTTTCCATCGTAAAGAGAAAACTAGGAACCCTGGTCATCAGAGATCATGTCCCAGAGGGATTCTCCCCAAGCTGAAACCAAGACTTTTAGAGTCCTTTTAGACTGTTCTAGCCCTTGCATTTGATGTAAAGGGGCTAGAGGAAGAGTGAGGATCTCACCCACAGTGTTTTGAGAGTTTTGATACTAGGGTAATTAATTTTGTTAATCACTTATATGCTGCTACTTAACCACTGAGCCCAGTGCATTCACATCTCCTGAGGTACTCCTAATGAATATTATTTTTATGCAGTCAAATGTGTTGGTATATGCAACATCCATAAGTTAAAGTTACTGAATCAAGAAAAGTAATTGACTATAGAGCCATCAGATGACGCTGCTAAGTTTATGTGTACATGGAAGGGAGATGGGGTTTTACAGTTGAATTCCTTTGTGTAACCACTCCTTCTTCCCTTCTCTCTCATTGTCTCAGTCTCCATTTTGTCTTACTACTAGTTAGATGCATCTAAGGATCTGTGCCTGAGAAAGCTTAAGTAAAGTTCTGTTTTTAAAGCTTCAGCTGCATTTTTCCTTACTGATTGCGAATCAGTTATTACTCTGCAACACGTTATGGGCCCAGACCTCTTCAGAACAGCCCAGAACAACCCTAAAGACTGGAAGTGAGCTGAAAGGAAAAGAGGTCCAAAGGAAACTCCCAGAGGAGGCCTACTAACTGTAAGTGAGCAGAAGAACCAGAATCCTAATCTGAGGAGAGGGAAGCAAGCATGGCCAGCAGCTCTGAATGAAAGCTTTCAGTCTGCAAGCTGAATAACACAAAGTAACAGTTTTGGAAATTCAAAGTAGAAATGCTCTTATCCAAAGATGAACAGTGGGAGGTGATCACCACAGACAGACCTGCAGAAAACCCTAAGGTGTGGGACAGAAAGTACAGACAGGCAAAGGCAACAGTAAGCCTTCTAGTAGAAGATGACCAGTTAATCCACACAAGGGGTGAGGCCACAGCAAAGGGCATGTGGAATGCACTTCAGAAGCTGCATGAAAGGACCAGCTTGAACAGTAAGCTGTTTCTCCTAAGGAAACTGTACCAGATGAGACTTGGTAAAGGGAAGGATATGCAGGATCACATACATTCAATGCTGGAAGTGGTAGCACAACTGTGAGGGATAAGTGGAGAGATAAAAGACAACCATATGGCGGCCTTACTTCTCTGCAGCCTGCCTGAATCATACAGCGCCCTCATAAACGCCCTAGAGACAAGGCTTGAGGCAGAACTAACACTGGAATTTGTAAAATGGAGACTCATGGATGAATTCTAGTGCAGGAAAGAAATCACACGAGACTACCAGTGGCAGAATAAGGAAACTGCCCTGAGAACTGTAGACAACAGATTGCACAAGAAGGAAACAAGGGCATGTTTTCAGTGCAAGAAAGAAGGACACCTAAAGAAAGACTGCTCCATATGGAAGGCAGAACAACAAAAGCGATCTCCACAAATGCCTATGCAAAGGGCCAAGGCTACAACCAGTGACACAACCACAGAACAGTGGAGAGAATATTTTAGAGCAACACAGACCAACTCATCACACGACTGGTGTGTCGACTCTGGAGCCACAAGTCACATAACCAGCAACAAGAGCTTTTTCATGGTCCTGGACCCAAGCAACAAAGAAAAGATATACCTCACTGATGGAAGGTATTGGCGAAGGAATTCTAAGTTGCAACAAGCCACACGGAGGCACACTAGCAATACCGGTAAAGGATGTGTTGTATATACCTGGCTTAGAGGGAGGACTCCTATCCGTTAAACGCCTAACAGAGAAAGGGCTCACCGTCAGGTTCTGGGGTAATGAATGCACAATCCAGAAGGGGACAAGGGTCCTAGCCAGAGCCTATGCAGAGGAGCACCTGTATCGCTTGAGTGCAACCAAGGAACAAGCAAAACTCACTGCACATGAGCAACACAAGGACTGTATTCATCTGTGGCATCAACACCTGGGTCACAGGCACCCCCAGAAAGTATAAATGAACTGCAAAGACAGCAGCTGACAAAAGACCTGATAGTAACAGCATGTCCTTGGACCATGAGATGTGAATGCTGTATCAAAGCTAAAGCCACCAGAGCAACGGTTCCCAAGGTAAGCCAGACAAGAACCTCCAGCCACTTGACCTCATACACAGCGATGTGTGTGGCCCCATGAAAGTACCCACACCTGGAAGGAACAGATACATAATGACATTCATAGATGACTACTCAAGATACTCAGTCACATATCTCATGAAACGCAAGGATGAAGTACTGGAAAAATTAAGGGACTACATAACCATGACAAGCAACAGATTCCAACGTAAGCTGCTCATACTCCGAACCAACAATGGAGGTGAATACACAGGAAAAAGAGTTGAAGACTTCCTGAGAGCCCACGGGATAGAGCACCAGAAGACAGTACCATACACACCCGAGCAAAATGGGGTAGCTGAAAGAAAGAACAGAACCTTTCAGAAATGATCAGGTGCATGTTGACTGACTCTGGACTGCCAGAAAAATATTGGGGCAAGGCAGTAGTTACGGCGATATATCTACAGAACCGACTCTACTCAAGAACAGTGAGTAAAACTCTGTACAAACTCTGATATGGAAAGAAACCTAGTGTGGAACACATCAAAGTGTTTGGATGCAAGGCATACGTGTACATTCCGGAAGAGAAACACACCAAACTACAAAACCGAGCTTTGGAAGGGATTCTTGTTGGATACAGTGAACACTCCAAAGGATACAGAATCCTCAACCCACACAGAGACAAAGTAATTATCAACAACAGCGTGACTTTCGAAGAAAACCCAAGCAACAGTGTAATGTTCTTACAAGAATCAGGAGAAGAAGCACGTCCTGAATCAGGAGGAGAAGAGCGTCCTGAACAAATAGTTGAAATCAGCACAAGCTCAACTGAGATGCAGGAACAAACCCGATCACCTGCAGATGTTGAAATCAGAAGATCTACCAGGGAAAATAAAGGCAAACCACCCACCCGCCTGTCCTACAAAACAAGTACCGACAGACTATCTGAGCCATCAACATGGGAAGATGTTTTACAAACGTCAGAAGGGGAACACAACAAATGGACAAAGGCAGCTACAAAAGACATGGTAGCAGATGCCCTGACAAAATCTTTATCAGGAAAGCGCCACCGAAAGCTACTAAGTAAAATGGGCATAGTAGGTTAACTTCTGTCTGTTGAGAAGGGGTGTTGGTATATGCAACATCCATAAGTTAAAGTTACTGAATTAAGAAAAGTAATTGATTATAGGACCACCAGATGGCGCTGCTAAGTTTAGGTGTACATGGAAGGGAGATGGGGTTTTACAGTTGAATTCCTTTGTGTAACCACTCCTTCTTCCCTTCTCTCTCATTGTCTCAGTCTCCATTTTGTCTTACTACTAGTTAGATGCAACTAAGGATCTGTGCCTGAGAAAGCTTAAGTAAAGTTCTGTTTTTAAACCTTCAGCTGCATTTGTCCTTACTGATTGCAAATCAGTTATTACTCTGCAACAAAATGCACATTTGCCACCAGGGATACAGAGCCATCTCAGATTATAACATCTGGGATCTGATCAACTTTATTCCAGAAGTCATTCAAAGACAATAAATATTGAATCCCACTGTGCTGTTGTTGCAAAGTCACTTTTGAAAATACAGCCACATGTAAAGCATTGCACTTAATTTGCTGCACACAGCACAGCTGTCCTGATCTCCTTTTACACAAAGCACTTAAAAACCAGTCACATTGTGTGCTGGGGCACTAATTTTCAGTCTGGAAATAATAGAATCTTGTTGCTTTTGTATGGAATCTCTTGCCGTCAGGATGCTCTCAGTGCTGTCTCTCTCTCAGTCAGCAAGCAGGATGCTTCATTTTGCTACGACGGCATCTGATAGCAATTGTGCAGAAAGAGAATATATTGTGGGGCCAGCACGGATCACTTCAGATATTGTTTTACTGACAAACTTTACAGGGTCTAGGCCAACTACATTACAACATGTCCCTAGCTTAGTTCTGGATCTCTGTTTCCAGAGTTTCCTTTCCACTTTGGACTTTCCTTTGCACTCGAAAATGTTTGAGATAGCCAGTGCACAATTCTTAGGTACCTAGATTTAAAATAAATTATTTCAGGTTCCCTTTAAACTGATACAGAGTTGGCTATCCATAGCACTTCATAAAACTGCTAAGTGAAACAGCATTCATTTGGATTTTTAAAGTCCACTATTTCCTCCAAAGTAGACCTGGCAACCTTTTATTACTCCATACTACAAGTTTACTATTGATGACATTTTGTCAATTGGAGAATGTATTGCAACAGCATTTTCTGGAACAACTAAGATGTATCTGCTTTATAGCTGTCCTTTTCTTTCATGCTTTCTGTTCTCACTATTGCATCTGCTTGGTATTCCAGCTGTACAATTAGATAATAAAGGCTTATTTTGTATATGTGCCTTCTTTAATCTGTCCAAAAATGCTTTATATTGTGGAAGCCTTTTTCAGATCCATAGATACTTCACTAGATGTGGAAAAGCTTTGACAAACTGAGGTTAGGTAAAACAAAAATTTTGAAGGTTCCTCCTTTGCTCTCAAGGGGTGTTTCCAGGTTTGATGATAGTACCTAATTCCACACTTTGACCCATGTGGAATTGCAGAACATGTCAACTCTGAAACTGTTAGCCCCAGCTATTTCCCAGGCAGTGCTGGCACTTAACCTGGATTGCGACTCAGGGGAATCCCTGAGTCACAGCCCAACAGGCTAAGCTCCATCACTGCCCGGAGAACAGCTGTCTGACCAGGTGTAAAGTGTGCCGGTAAGTATAAATGGCCGCTTTACTCACCCTGGTTGGGGTTACCACCGGTTTCAGGCAGCCATTGACTGCCATGGCTGCCCGGCAGCCGTGGAAGGGGGTGGGCCACTCCACGCAGCATGGGGCTGGGGCTAGGCAGATGCACATCCGTGCATCACCCTGGCCTAGCCACCGTCACATTTGTTTGGCGGCCGGGCCGGATCCCTACTGGAGTGACAGCTCCTTCCATCGTCCGGGTAAGTCCGTGGCGGTGGCGGGAGCCAGCTGTCACATCTGAAAACACCCAAAGATTATGAAATTACAGGTCCAATTTCTCAGATTTTAATTATTGATTTTATTCATAAGCTTTTCTGCTGCATTCATCTACTGCAGAATTTGGAGGACCCTTGCAGAAATCAGTGAATTCATCTTCACAACAGCTTTGTAAAGTGGGGAATTATTATCCCAATTTCATAGATGTAGTGGTCAAACTTGCTCTTGTTCCAGTTAATCCTAGCCTCCATCATTTATCCAGACCAGCAAAACTACATAAGCTATTTTGTCTTCAGTTTGGTTTTTCAAACCCAGCTCTCATCTTAGTCTTCTTATTTTCTAAATATCTGTTGTATTATTAATTATATGCCAGAAGTATCATTGATACTGCTCTTTTCAATTAATATTTTTTTAAAAAACACACTGATTTGATTTTTTCCTTAAAGATAAAGCAAATATTTGGCAACATAAGTTCCTTATATAGCCTTGTTTTAGAAGTTAGTCTGCTGTTGAAAACAAGACCATGGATGTATGTTATTTCTGTATAATGATTTCAGTGTTCAAAGTGCTTTATAATCCTTATCTAGTTCACCCTCACAACAAAGCTGTGAAGTAAGTCATTATTTGGAGATGGAGAACTGAGACTGAGAGACAGTTACTTCTCCAAGCCCACATACTGAGTTCATGGTTAAGACATGGGGCCTTTTCAAACAAGACACTCCCCAACCACCTCCGACCCACTATACATGTTACAGGGCACCCATAGGGCAACACTGCAGCCCTGCAACATGGGGTATTTTCAGACGTTACGAGATCACAGTGAACCACGGTGAATACCCACCTGTGGTCACTGTGCCTCGAACGTCTGTTTGGCGGCCGCCAGATGTTCGCCACGGTCAATCTGCACAAGGGGTCAATTTGAACCACGCTTCCCGGGTTAGCCGGGGGAATGTCCTGGGAAGCATGGTCAAACGGACCCCCGGCAGGGACCAAAAAAAAGTAACATCTGGCCGCTCGCCACGACCTGGGATCACCGGCGGGATCCCGGGCCGTGGCGCATTCGGCCGGCCGCGGCGGCCGCATTGGCCCTGCCGCCCGCCCGTCTCCTCGGAGGGTGGGCGGTGGGGTGCGTGGAGGGGGCGGGGCCATGCGGCCGCATGCTGCACCACACGGCCCCGCCCCTTCCCGGATTCCCTGCCGGGATCCCCCCAGCACGTCTGATATGGCGTGACGGGGTGACCCCGGCGGGGAACGAATGGGTTGATTTCGGTACGGGGCCAATGGGCCCCGTAACGTCTGAAATCACCCATGTATAGTGGGTGGGTGATGGGTGGAGAGTGTCTTGTCTGAAAATCCCCAGAGATTTGAACCTTGGTATCCTAAGGTCTATGTCTGATACCTTATCGACCAGGCTATACTGACATTGTATGTGAATGTATAAAGAGTCCCGAGATAATGTTTGTTTGTGCTTGAGTAAATTTTCAGTGTCAGTGTCGGCAACATGTTGGTGGGAAGTAGGTTCCTTAAGAAACTGGCCAATTTTTAATTTTTAAAAAATTAACAAACAAACAAGCAAGCAAGCAAATAAAATAAATAAATAAATAAATAAAATAAAATAAAATAAAATAAATGAAACTCACTTGCAGTTCAGGAGACTTGGCGATGGCAGCCTTTGGAAGGGTGAAATTCAAATATTGAACAATCCTGACTCCTTTTTAAAGTCAGTTTTCAGCAGAGTGTATATGATGTTTGCCAAGAACCTCTGCAGAATCACTGCATCAAACTTAAAACATCAGATTGCATGCACTCCTTTTATTAACCGTCTCAAGACAGTGGAAATATCCAGCTCACAAAATAAACTTTTTCATATTGTGTGTCTACATTTGGAGCCAAATTTTAAAACAGGGAGGCCTGAGGCTAGTGCGCAAAAAAAGTTAGTATAATTGTGTTTCATGCAGTTGGTCTTTTTTTTTTGCTGACTGTATACAAAGGTTGCTTGCTCATGTTAAGAAAGGAGTGGGAACTAACGTGAGTTTAACTCATGTTAGTCCAGTCGCATAAAACCCCCAATCGTGGGCACGGGAGTTTTAGTGTTATTTTTGCCTTCTCCTGTTATATTCAATAAAATGAGATAGGGCTCAAAATCCAGCCCTGTGTCACAGTATTGAATTTAATGGGGGGAAGAGGAAATAATGCTAAAAACCCCAAGCACATGATCGGGGGTTACATGTGACTGGACTAACGTAAGTTAAACTTGCATTAGTCTCCACCCCTTTCTTAACGTGGGCAAGCAACCAAAGGGTGTCTTTAGACATAACGTCAGCAGGTGTCTGAATGTGTGTTTTGACATTCGATATGAACACTAGTCTGGCCCTGTGTTTACCATGTGGAGTTGCTTAGACATACAGCCCACCTGGGGCAAACTGGTGTTTCCTCGCCATCCAATCTCAGAATGTAAGTGCTGCCGCCTCGTTCCCCATGTTGTATCTGCTAACGCACCACGCGATATCATTAGACACAACGTTGGCCGCGTGTTCAGCTGGAACACGCAAATTGTCCTTGTGATGCAATGGTGTTCACATCACGTGTTCAATGGGTGGCCAAACTGGTGTTGGCATTGTTATGGTGCTTACACACAACGGCCAAACACGTGTTTAGGGGTTTTGACATCCAATCTTTCTTATGTCTAAAGATGCCCAATGTCTCACTACTGTACACGTAAATTGGGCACTTAAATTGTGTGCAATAAGCACTATTTCAGTAAATGACCATGCAAATTTAGGAGCACAATTATGTATACATTTTTACTGACAAAGTCTCCTTCTGTTTACTGTGTGACTGTCACTGGATGGGCTGGTGCTGGAGAAAAGGGGGAGGGGAAATGCTTGCACACTCTCAGTCCTCTGACACCCCACTGACTCATGCACTCGCCCAGGCCCCTAACTCTGCAGGAAACAATAGGGGAATGAATGCCCATCAGGATAGTAGTTGCATCTCTAGGTCTGCAAGAGACCAGATCCCTATCATCATAGGGTGCAGAGTATTGTAGGGAGCCTTGGACCACACACACCACTCATATTGCCCACACCAGTACAGGGAAGGGAAGGATTGTGACACTTGTGGGGGCTGCCTGGGAAAAGGGGTCCCAGAGGGTAAAGGAATCGAAGGGGGCTAAAACACAAGGAGGAAGGGGAAGGAGCCTGAGACCCAGGGGGGGGGGAGGTATCTCACTCCTCTCGGTCCACACAGCTGTTACTTCCACGTACACACAACACTCACACTCACAAGGGAAGAAAGGGAGGTTTCAACAATTGATCCAAACACAATATTACACAAACACAATGGAAACACTTAGCTTTCTCTCGGGGCCGGTCTCTCCACTGCAATCACCAGCGCCGAGTGCTCCCCGGTGCTGGTGTTTATCCCGGAAGCCCCGCCCCCTCCGTGTGCCTGAAGGTGTGCAGAGCGATGTACAGGAGGCATGGCCTCCTCCGCCGGGTCAGATGGCCCTGCACCTGCATCCAATACGCTCGGCGGAGCCGCTGACACAAGCCGTGGTGAGGGAGGAGCCCCCGACGTTGACATTGGCCTTGGGGAGGAGCGGCATGACGATGGGTAGGATCCGAGGTGTGCGGGCCCCCGCAGGGGCGACCCGGCACGCAAGGATGACAGTGACTGTCTTTGGGCACAAACGACACACAGAAAATGTGGCCCGCCCCTTAGGTCTTTGGGGTGAGATTACATTAAATAACCATGATGGTATAGTTAATGCTAAGGTGTCCCCCCCCCCCCTTATCTCAGATCTTCTCATTTGTTCACAATATTGTTCACTGAGGGATGATATTTCATCTCCATTATTTAACTCTCAAACTTATCCATGATTCAGATTTAAACACACTTCATTTTGTGGGATTTTTGCATTTTGTAATATTAAGACCACCAGATATAAAATAGCATGTCAATCTGAAAACTGTGCAAAGATGGTATTCCTTAGTGTGTCACCAAGCTTCTGTTAGCACAGAACTGAAGGGCCTGACACAGTGGGACCAGGATAAAACAGCCAGATAACTCCCTCTATGTATATTTCCCCCCACATGCTAAATCTTAACAATCTCCTCTTCCACCACTGTTTTTCCATCTCCATTCTCCCAGCCATGTAAATTCTTGTAGATGATCTGAGTCACAAGCTTGCACTATCCAGCTACCCATAGTCTCAGCTGTGGAAACTAGGGCTGAAATGAGAATCAAAATTATTCTCATGAGAATCTTGTGAGAATCTCGTGAGAATTGAGAACCGTCAGGGAGATCTCAAGATCTTGCTAACAGTTCAAGATCTTGTGAGGAATCTCACAGAAATCCCCCAACCCTACCCTCCATATTTACAATAATAATAATAATAATAATAATAATAATAATAAATTAATAATAACCAGCAGTGGCGTCCGTTGCTCCGTGGGTGGGTGTGGGTGGAGATGGGTGTTGGCCGGGAGCAAACACTCACCAACACCCACCGAAAGTGGCGTTTACACAGACGCCCCCACCCATCTTCACCCAGGGAAATGCTCCCCACCCACCGGCCAACACCCGTCTCCACCCAGAGGAACTGGGTGGAGGCATCATGTGTGCACAGGGCCCATGGTAATTGGCTGCAGTGGTGCCCTGCAACATGTATAATAAAATGTAACACACATTTTATGGGTGTTAGAGCGTCTGTGTAATTTTTGCACTTTCATTTCTGTGTAAAAAGGGCTTAAATAGGACAAAAGAGAGTGGAGGGAATCACAGACGTATAGAATGGCAACATGGAAGGGAAGAGATGGAACTTTAAGGATAATCTAGTTCAACCTCCAGGGCACCTGGCAGTCTCTATGTACAGCATTTCACACAGATGCTTGTCCAGACAGTTTTTGTAACCATATTGTTGAGCTGGTAGGTATAGCATAAGGCAGGTACATACATTAAGTGAAGCTGGTTTGTATTAGAGGAAACTTTAACCTTCCCTTTGATACCCTTTCCTACTGATCACTGTGGAGTAGAGAAGCAGACCAAGAGAAATTTAATTTTTTCACCTTGCACTGAGTTGATTCAGACATTTTTTTACCCTTGAAAAAAGTTAACTAACATTACTAAGGTGACTTGCTTGTGAGCAAAGCCTATTCAGGAACAAACCCTCTCTAATTAGGCTGGCTACAACAGCGGCTGCTCATTGGCAGGACTTGTTGTTCCAATTTTTGGGCATCTCAAACAGAAACTCATTAAAATGTAAGCTGGTGGGAAAAATTCCACCTTTCATTAGGTTTGCTTCTCTCTTGGTGAATTTGTAGTTCACCTTGTAGGCAAAAGGTTGAGCTTTGTAGGTTCATCATGCCCACGCTTGAAGGCTGTCCCAGTGGCAAGACTGGGTGTATCAACAGTTTCAAAAATGATTATTGAGGGAGCAGTGGAAGGTGCACCCATTTCCTCACACTCCAATATTTCATTGTTGTTTGGTACTTTCCGTTTTTTAAACTTACTCCCATACTTTCCTAGAGTCACTGAAATGTTGCACTCTGCTTTGTAACAAAAATGTATGCACTATTGCAATATGTAATTTAGAGATCAGGTCAATATCAGTCAATATCACTAATTATCTACAAACAAGCCCAATCTGCTTTTTAGATTTGAGATGCTCCTCTCTGATGGTGATCAGAGAGGAGCATCTCAAATCTAAAAAGCAGATTGGGCTTGTTTGTAGATAATTAGTGTTTTCTTTCTTTCTTTCTCCCCCCCCCCCCCTTTCTTTCTTTCTTTCTTTCTTTCTTTCTTTCTTTCTTTTTCTTTTTAAAGATCTGTTTCTAGAGAATGACCATCCACAAAGGCTCGGAAATATTTAGTTAAGTCTCCTTTGCCCCATTCTTTCTCACATTCTTCCATTTGTCAACTTTCTGGCAGGGGCCAGAAATGAAAGTGCAAAAATTGTGTATTGACGCTAATTCATTGACATCCATTAGCTAATACAACTAGTATTTGTCTTCAGCAACAAGTGCGGCCACTCTTTCTTCCCCTTTGAGACAGGTGTCGGGTTCGCAAACCCAAGTTAAACAACCCTGACACAGCTGTCCCATGGTGGGAGGTAGGGGTGGGAATTCTGGTTCTCCCGAGATCTGATATTGCCAGTATTTGGGTGTATCTGCTTAATCCGATAAATCGGATATTTACCTGTACCGGCATACCGGATTTTTAACATTGGCCACAGTACTGGATTTTTTACATTGCGGCCATTGAAGTCAATAGCCGCAATGTAAAAAATCCGGTACTGCGGCCAATGTTAAAAATCCGGTATGCTGATACTGGTTAATTCGGTACCTGGGAGATCCGATACTCGTACATCTGGTATCCGGTATTCTCCCTGGTGTCCCGCCCCTAGTGGGAGGTAACATGATCTGAGGTTCATACTTCTTCATCCCCATGAAACAGGTTGTGAATGTGTAACTGTACTCTTAGATGCTGAAAAAGCAGTACTAATTGCCTCATCATCTTCTCTCTCCACTGGCTCCCTCTTGCATCCAGCACAAACTCCTCATCTTCACCTTCAAGGCTCTTCATGGCATTGCTTCTCCCTATTATTCTGCCCTCATTTACCACTCTGTTCCCAGCTGGGAATTTTGCTCCCCCTTTGTCATCATGATTACATGCCCCAGAATCTCTTGCTCCTTAAACCATCTTTGCCCCATCTTCTATACTGCCCTCTATACCTGAAACTCACTTTCTAAGCACATATTCTCTACTTTCTCCTTCCCAAATCTCTCCTAAAAATGTACTGCATCTGTCAGTCCTTCACTATGCTCTTCATCCCTATAGATTGTTCATTTATGCTTCTCCTTATACCATCTTATCCTCCAGAACCCCCCACCTCCTGGTGTAACTGAACTGAGCACGTGCACCTCCAACGTTTCAATTTCTTGAATGTACTCCTGTCTTCCTCTCCCCCTTGCTTTCCCTCCCTGGTCCATTTTAGATGATAAACCCCACATGGCAGGGACTAGAGTTGCAGTTAGTGGCACATTTACTACCCTCAGGTAATACCTGCATTTTCAGGCACCCCCAGGTGGCACCTGATAGGGTACCTGGTGCCACATCAAGTGCCTGGAGCCTGAAAATGTGGGTATTACTGGGGCATCCTGGGATTCTTCACCTTGCACTGTGAGTTGATTCAGACATTTTTACCCTTGAAAAAAGTTAACTAACATTACTAAGGTGACTTGCTTGTGAGCAAAGCCTATGCTTGCACAAACCGTCTCTGACTACAACAGCGGCTGCTCATTGGAAGGACTTGTTGTTCCAGTTTTGAGGCATCTCTCCAGGTGGCTCCCCAGGTTGAATCAACTCACTGCTGGACTGGTGCTCGTCTGGTCCAGTCACTGCTTGCTGCTCCCTGCTCCTCCCTGGCCTGAGAACCTTTTTAGAAGAGTGGCTGGACTTACTGGCTTGAAGAACATGCTTCCTGGAAAGCCATGAAGGTTGCATTTAGATGCACCGGAAGTAGCTGGCCACTAGGACTGGGACTATCAGTATCGGATTAATCTGATAATACCGATAATTGTCGATATCGTATTATTCTGATAATACCGATAATTGTTGGTATCGGTATATCAGTTTTTTAACAGTGCTGGTTTCTCTCGGATTTTTAACATTGATGCCATTTAACAATGACTGAAATGTTAAAGATCCGAGAAATCGGCAATGTTAAAAAACCGATATACCGATACCGATAAATCTGATATCAGATTAATCCAATACCGATAAAACTGGTAACCAATAATTCGCCTGGAGTCCCACCCCTAGCGGCCACCATAGGAATCGTGGCTCGTGTGGTCTCTTTGAAGCCATATTTGGAAAGCTCAAGGCTCCCAGGCCTGGGATTTCAAGTTTTACTTAGTACTAAGTATTATTATTACTTAGGTGAAATCCTTTTGAAACAATCATTGAATTCAGTGACAGTGTCGATTTTATCAAGTTTGCAGGATTTGCTCCAATATTATTCTTCTCACTTCTGTTCTCATGGACAGTCAAGAATATTGTCATGTACAAGTGCCTTACTGGTTCACAAGTGCATAGCAGAGCACTGCAGTGACTCACCCTGAGGAGCAGTCAGCTAAACCACAATTGCAAATGGTCATGGTTCTTTCCACGTGTGTATTTCGTCCACTTGGGTATGTGTTTAGATGTCTATGACAATCACATAGTTTAGTGGATCTCAAATAAAATATAGTTCTGTCCAAAACTAACAAAATGTTCCCTTTCTTTCTATTCATGTGACTGTCCCTGCACAGAGCAAATGCTCATAGACCCTACAGTATACAGCCTGGGCTGCTGTTGTGGTGTTGTTTTGGGGTGGGTTTTTTTTTGCTGTTGATATATTGAAAGGTATCTACAGCGCCGGAAGAGTTCCTCATTACATTCACTAGATCCTAGCTGAATTTCTCTAATACAATGTTTCTTTCTCAAATCATGCACTGATTAGGTTTCATTCATCATAAGGAATTGGCCTAGGTACCTCAGGATTCTAATACTCTCTCCTTGGGCTTATGTTTACTAACCACCTGTTCTATTCATAGTGTTACTACATCTGTTTACGTTTAACCTTAATCTGGTTAAATCTGATTTATACATCAAACAGCCAGAATCTTCAGTGCCTTGGTGTCCCATACCCACCCTGCCCCTCCTCTCATATATTAATGTCTAACACTATCCAGTCTGAAATATTTTTAGGGAATGAAATTCCTAAAGGGTCTTTCGGCTGCCTTTCCCACCCCAAGTGCAAACAGCAAAACACAGACAATGGGACTACTCTGGGGTAAGTGTTTTGAGGATTGCAGCCTTGACTGTTCAATCCTCAAAGTTCTCCACCAGCAAAATCCCATTTGCTTCAACAAGACTTACTCTAGGAAAGTGCAGTGAGGATGAGGCCATGTCTTCTTTATATAATCAAATGTAACTTTTGGATGTGCAGGTAAAGACTCATTTTGATTTTCTGAGCCTAATCACCTGACAGGGGTCAGGGTTATGTCAGAGTAACAATTAATGCCTAGTCACATACCACTTCACTGGTTCCTGTTTTACTCTAGAGTCATTAATTAGCTATATAATAAGTAATAAAGTTTCCTGCTTGATCGAATACTTAAACAGATATGCTCTCTTGTAGTTTATGATGCCAAAAGAACCAGTCAGTTTCAATTAGCCTTGTATCCAATAGCTAAGACTACTGGGCAATATATCCTGCAACTCATATCATAGAGTGTAGCATTGCCTATGGTATCCCAAGGTGAACCAGCATTTGACATACACCTCAGTTGTATTAGAGTTGCATATATATGCAAAAGTGCAAAGTGTGTTACATAGCCTATCTTAAATGTTAAGCAGGTTCATGCTTTGTTTGGGTGCAAGACCCCCAAGAATATCCCAAACATTTAAGAACTAAAGTGTAGTCTTGGCTATTTTGGTGTAAATGAAAAATATCTCCACTTCACTGGAGTGGAATAAATTAGTTTGTGATTTACCTTGATGTAACTTAGATCAGAATTGGGGACTGGAAGTTGAAGATAATGTCACTTGCAAGCTAAGGGGCTGGAGGAGAAGGGGGTGGGCTGTTGAGCATCTAATAGGTAGGGGCAATAATGTACAATTAAAAATAGTCCCCTATGTTCCGTTTTAGTATATATTCTTTTAAACCTTTTTCCAGCCCCCTGGCATGTAAGCTACACAAAGGGACATGCTTACAGAATGTTTGCATACTCCTTCTCTATGTAATTTATTCCTCTCTACACATCATACCTGAATGCATGGGGGTGCACGGATCAGGCCTAGTTTGTGGGGGGCTTTCCAGGGCTTGGCCCAGATGATTCGATTCAAGGAGCAGGAAGTATTCCCAGTAGGAGTGTGTACCTCAAAGTGTGAAAAACCAGGAAAAGGTCAATATTCACCATTCCAGGGTTGAAAACAAAAGCCATAAAAGTCTGGCTGGTTTATTTGGTTTCATTAATGACTTTCCTGACCCACCTCCTGCTCTGGCGGGTCAGGAGAAGTCCTGTTTTATATTCACAAGAAGTCCTGTTTTATATTCAGCTGTAGAGAATCAGGGCGGTCAAGTGGTTATTATTTATTTATTTATTTATTTATTTATATTTTATATTTTACCCTGCCCTTTACATCATTTAAAAAAAAGTGTGTGTGTGGGATGCCAATTGGGGAGTGGGAACATTTCCCTGGTCTGACAATCTCTGGAGTGGGGTGTGTGGCTTCTACAACAGGCTTGAGCTCTGGCAATTTATTTTCTACAAATTAAGCACTGGGCTGAATTGCAGTCCTTGCCTCCAGGGGAATGAAGGAGCTGCTCTGTCCCTACTCACTGGGAGTGCATGGTGTTTCTGAGGAAATTGGTGGAGAGCAGTGGGCACTGGTGGGTACTACTAGGCCAATGATTCTATCCTCTCTACATAGCACCAGTAAATGAAGTTGGGTGTAGCTGTGGGTGGGCAAACAGAAGCTGTGTGATCCTGCATGAGAGAGAGAATATTGTTTTCATGCTCCTCCTCTGCAAGCAGTTGGCTCTGCACTGCCCCCAGAGGGGTGGGTGGGTGTTGTGCCCAGTTGGCACAACCAAACCCCGCAGCAAGTGGTGTGTGTGAGCGTATGTGCGTAAATCAACTATCCTAGTGGGTTTTGCAGCAGGGAAATCACTTTCAAAAATTCTACAGCAGAAGTAAGGAACCTTTTTACCCTCATTGGCCACTTGGAGAACTAGTACAAGTTCCCCAGGTCAGATAAAATTCCACAGAAGGGGAACAGTTAAGTTCTAGCAAAGATCCACCCTTAGAGTGCCTCCACAGAGGATACAGAGGGCTCGATCCCCGCACACCCCTTGGCAGATCACACTTTGGGACCAGAGAGGGGAGCAGGACAGATGGTCACCCCCTTTTCCCCCTGCGGGGCAGCCGGGCAGGTGGGCTGAGGTACCGGCTACATAAGCAGCCAGCCAGTACTACCCCACCCCTCTCCCCTAGCCCACCCACTAGTCCACCCCCGCCTGTGATGTGACTGCATGGGTCTGGAGCTAGCACCCACAGCAGACCTCACCACGTAGTGGGGCAGACAGGGACCGGGCACATGAGCGATGGTGTGCTACCTTGGCTTTATTGATATTGAAAGGCTGCCATAAGTTCAATGAAGTTTCTGGGGAGAATTCATTTTGATAAATTTAGCCCCCTTTTCTATTTGTGAATTGCATCTGAGCAGCTTATAATTCATATTAATTTGTCCAAAATTGGAACTTGGTCCATAGAGCAGTTTTGTTGTGACTTGCCAAGATCCAGAACGTGAGCCATGTGAGTTGGTTTTTATTAGATGCAAGATATGATTTCTGTTCTTTTATTGGATGAGCCTGTTACTTAGAATCAGGATTTTGTTGTGTACAACCATGTTTTCCAACAATGGCTTTCTAACAATATTCCTGTTTACTTATCATACCCTCTTCTGGCAATTTTTTTTGCAAAATATTTTGCAAATTGCAACAGTTGCATACTAAAGTGGACATAGTTAAAATATGTTGGGTTTTTTATGTATTTGTTTATATAGACCACCTTTAATGTATAGCCTGCTCAGGGCAGGTAACAAGACATATATACGTAAAATATACATAAAATAAAACACTAACTGTATACAAATATAAAAGTCTCCATTAAAAGCAGCACCCCAGTTCTTATTCTGCCTGTGAAATGCCTGGAAAGATAAATAGGTCTTGGATGGCCTCTGGAAAATGTTCGTGCTCATTCTGTGCTGTACCTTCAGGGAAGGGAGTAGTAAATATTCTTTACTTACTACTTTATACTAACTATATTACTGTATTTACAACCTTATAAAAATATTTTAGTAAATATTCTTGGCACACTTTTTACGTATTTCCCCATCTGCGTTCGACATTATATGCTTTATGTCTTTATTATTGTTATTTTGGAAATTCACAGCATAAAGCTTATAAAGCAATTTCAGATCCTTGGGGTAAATGAAGTCCATTATTAGTATCATACTACAGAGACATTGTTGCTTAAAAGTATTTTTAAAGAGAATATGTTTTCTACACAAGAACACTGAGTTCAGTAAAAGTATCGTAACTTCTTTGTTGCTAAACAAAGATGTTATTCCCACCCCTGGAAGATTTAATGAGACATTAAGCATGTGTGGATGATGTCACGATTTTGGCTCCAGCATGTGTTCGTACAGCCTTTAGAATTTGTGATGACATAATTAGGTACACTCCGTGAAAGGAACTTAAAATGTTACTGTCTGTTCTAAAGAACTGAATACATTTACTTCTCCAAGTTATCTTGCTAGAACATTTGTAAAGCCCTTTGTCCCAGTGCTCCTGCAGTTTAGAAATGAAACCTACTTTCTTTTGTTTTGCACAGAATTATGTCTTTAGATTTTCATATATTCTCTTTATCCAGGGATGCTGTCTCCATCTGCCTAATAAAATACCAAAAGCCTGATTTAGCATAATTTCTTGATGCTGCACATCACTGGAGTTTGCAGTCAAGCTAAGGGCTCCCAACCAGCCTTGAACGTTTGACTCTGATGTCCAGAAGCGCAGGTCACCCAAGGGTAGTAAACTTGTTATGGCCTGACTGCTCCCTTATGCCATTCCCTTCCTGTTAATATTCATAGGATTCTGTATTGGATGTGTCTTTCTCCCAGTTCTTGTTAATAAACAAGTGCTATACAGAGGTTAATTTGCACATCCTAGCCATGTCTGTATAAAGGTGAATATCTATGTTTTACAGATAGCATAACTGAGGAATAGACTAGTTACTTGAATTTGCCAAGCTCACACAATGCAAATAAATACAGTTTGGAATAGAACCGAGGTCCTGACTTCCATCCTCCTTGCCCTAATCTATTGCCTCCTATATGATCAAATGTACTGTGAAGCCCTGTTAAGTTGAATTTGTGGGACTTCTATAAAAGTTCAATTTACCATAGCTCCAGCTTATACAGCAGTTAAATAAATGGAGCCATGTAAATTTTATTGAAACACTACTTTACCCTTCCAGCTAATAACATCAGGAGTTTTTAGTGTATTAATGATTTCTTAGTGACACTGTTAAAATACAGTTGTATATATTGTCCAAGTTTGTAATGCAATGCACAGCACTCCTATTCCCTGCCACTCACCTCAGCAGCAGCAGGGAAGAGAAGCGCTATGCCTGCTTGCACTGCAAGCCTCCACAGGGCTTCAAGCCCGCAATGCACTGCATAGTAGTGATGGGTATATGGACTGAATTATGAATTAGGATCCATTACGGATTCGGATCCGTAATTTGTGGATTTAGTTACGGATTACGGATTCAGATTTTCCGTAACTAAGTCAATGGGAAACCAATCTGTAGCCCGAGTCCCATCCCTAGCCTCCCACAGCCCCTATTTCCTGGGGTCCCAGAATGGTTCCTACTGGCCTCAGAGGGCTTGACTGAAGCACCACAGCTGCTGTGGGGACTCTGGTAGGCTCCTTCACTGCAGTGCTTTCCCTGCCCCGGAATGTGAATGTACAAAATGGCAACCATGGCTGTTCTGTGCATGCGCAAAATGGCCACCGCCCTTAACCAAGTGTCATTTTGGCTGCTGCCATTTTGGTTAAGGACAGTGACCATTTTCGCATGTGCAAAAAGGAGCAGGGAGGACACCATGGTAAGGGAGTCTGCTGGAACCCCCACAATGACAATGGTGCTTCAGTGAAGTCCTCTGAGGCCAGTAAGTAGACTCCAGGGTCCTGGGGGATGGAGTTGGGGGAAAATCCAGATCTGTAAGTACAGATCTGCTGTGTATTGTGGATTATACAGATTAATATAAGGGAGGGGTGTGAGTTCATGGCTGCCATGACAACCATGGGCCTGTCTCAGAGAGTTGTGGGCCCCACACATGTTGGAGGACATACCCTGGACATGATATTTTGGACCGGCCTTGAAACAGGGGATCCATTAGTGGGGGAGGTGTCAACAGTGCCCTTGTCATGGAAGGATCGTTATCTCCTCCAGGCCGGTATCCTGGTGCACGTCGGTCAGTCGGGTGCGGAACCAGTTAGGTTGGTTCGCCCCTGGAGACATATGGAACCAGAAAGGGTCCAGAATGCTCTGGGGGATATTCCCTCTGATTTCGATGGGCGCTCACTCGATGACCTCATGACCTTTTGGAACTCTGTGTTGATGGAGACCATCAACTGTGTGGCTCCCAGACATCCACTCCCAAATCGCCGACAATGCAGGTCCCCGTGGTACACAGAGGAGCTGCGGCGGATGAAGTGAGAAGGGCAGTGGTTAGAGCAATGGTGGCATTGTTCTCATACTGAAGTTGACTGATTGCAACATAGAGTCCGGTTATGTACCTATGCCATGGCAGTGTGGACAGCAAAGAAGGTTTTCTAATCGCTGCCCTCTTTGCATCCACTAAGTCCCATCCAGCTGAGCTTTTCCAGGTGGTGAGGGGGCTGGTCAGTCCGACCTCCCTCCACCTGGACTCTGAGTAATCAAATGTTTGCTGTGACTTGTTTGTGAACTTTTTTGCGGATAAAATCACTCAAATCCATCATGGTTTTGATGCAGCACTTTTAACAGTGGGTGAGCCAGAGGCAGTTAAAGCCCAATCTTGTCCTATTTTATGGGATGAATTTCAAGACGTGTCACCCTCAGATGCAAGAGATGCTCTTGCGACTGTTTGAGCCACCTATTGTGAATTAGATCCATGCCCGTCCTGGCTGGTTAAGGTCAGCCAGGAGACATTAGGGCCATTGCTGGTCGGGATAGTCAATGCCTTCCTCAGGGAGGGCAGGGTGATGGACCGTCTCAAGGAGGCGGTGGTGCGGCCCCTGCTCAAGAAGCCATCATTGGACGTTGATGTCCTGGCCAGTTATCAGCCGGTCTCTAACCTCCCCTTTTAAGGGAAGGTTATTGAATGGGTGATGGCTCGACAGCTTCAGGAGCATCTGGACTGGGTCAATTTCCTTGATCCCTCGCAGTCTGGCTTTCCGGGTTATGGCACGGAGACTGCTCTTGTGGCCTTGGTCGGATGACCTCTCCTGAGAGCTGGACCAGGGTCATTTGACCCTGTTGATTTTGTTAGATCTCTCAGCTGCATTTGATACCATTGATCATAAGTTGTTGGTGACGGCTGCGAATCGGGCAGGGATGAGTGGGACTGTTGATGAATAGTTCTGCTCTTTCCTGACTGGGAGAACTCAGCGTGTGGTGCTGGGAGATTTTTCATCTTCTCCCTGGGACCTCACATGTGGAGTTCCTCATAGGGATGTGCGAACAGGTTGCGGTTCGGGTTTGGCCATTCGGTTCGGGCGTTCAGGTCGTTAACCAGGTTTGGGTTTGGCCATTCAGTTCGGTCGTGTTCGGTTCGGACATTTGGAAAAGCATCGCGAGAGCGCGTGATCATGATGGAAACTGGAAATTTGAGTGCGTGTGGAGCTGTGTGGCGAGAGAGTGTGTTTGGCTGGGTGGTTGCTCGCTTTGTGTGTTTTGGCTGTTTGTGTTTGGTTTGGCTGTGCTGTTTGGCTGGTTGGTGAGTGTTGGTGTGTGGTGGGTAACTGTGTGTTTTGGTTTGGTTGGCTGGTGGCTGCTTGTTTTAAAAAAATAAATTAAGAAGGCTGCTGTGATGATTCCCCAGCTGGGGTCCAACTTGGTGGTCTTGGATGATGAGGAGGAAGAGGTCGCTGCCCCTGGACCTTCGGTGGTGGTGGCTGGCTCCTTGGTTGAGGAGCAAGCAGCAGGCACAGCTGCCAGGTTTGTAAACTTTTTTTTTTACTTTGAGGACAAGAAAGGCTCTATCTGTTAGAGTGAGCTCACTGGTGTGCGGGTGGGTGTGTGGGTGGTGGGCATCAGTCAGGCACAAGCAGTGGGCATCAGCGGGTAGCAGCGGATGTCTGCCAGAGAGAGAGGGGGTACTATAGTGTATGGGGCTCTTCCAGCAGTCAGGCATGAGCACGAGCAGCACCCTCACCCAAACATGTGCCAGGCTAGCAAGGGTCTCCACTAGGGGTGGGAAACCGGTAGAATCCGGTATCCGATAATGCCGGTATCGGGCGTACCGGCATTATCGGATTCGACCCGGTAATCCGGTCCGGGTACCGGATTCCGGGGTACCGGATTTTTTTTGCATTGCAGCCATTTAAAAATGGCTGCAATGTAAAAAAACTTAAAGCCCCAGCAAA
>QEPC01003632.1:940606-957834 GCA_003113815.1 Sphenodon punctatus | reverse complement strand
GCAGGCGGGTGGGTGGGCAGGCAGAGTGGCATGGGCAGAAGGCAGGCAGACTGAGGCAGGGTTCATGCTTTGCAACCTGGGTGGGCGGGCAGGCAGCATGGCATGAGCAGAAGGAAGGCAGACTGAGGCAGGGGTCAAGCTTTGCAACCTGGGCGGGCAGGCAGGTGGGTGGGCAGGTAGCGTGGAATGAGAGGCAGTAGGGAAGGCAGATTGGGACCTTGGCACCAAGTTGGCAGGACACTTAGATAGGCTGGCAAAGACTGTGCAGCATGAGAGAGATAGAGCCAGTCAGATAGGTGGGTTGAGATCGTCTAGCCAGAGGCCAGCTGGCAGGCTTACAGTTTCCCAATGTCACCCTGCAGCATGCAGTCAGTCAGATAGGTCATCCGAGGCCATGTAGTATGAAAGAGAGAGAGAGAGGGAGAGAGAGAGAGAGAGGGAGGGGGTCAGGTAGGGTGCCACTGAAGCAGTGAGAGGGAGGGACAGCACCTCAGCTCAGCAGCAGCAGCCCCTATTGATGAGGAGCCTCTTCCCAAGACTGCCCCTGGCATGGGATGGTGCGTGCTACTGCACCATCACTCCTTGTCCAGGGGCAGCTTGGGGAATCCCAGCAGTGGAAGGTTGACCTTCAAGAAGATCAACTGCTCCACCAACTTGGCCCCCAGTCTCAGGCAGTGCAGGGAGCAAAAGTCCCGCGCAACAGAGAACACCCACTCGCTGGGGACACTGGTTGGTGGGCATGACAATAATTCCCTGGCTACTTTGGACAGGGCCGGCCACATGTTGGTCTTTCCGGCTGAGTAGGCAAAGGGATCGCTGCTGGGATCGATGCATGGCTCCTCGTCCAGGTAGGTATCAACTGCTGCTAAGGTGCTGTCATACTCCCTCTCATAGCTGTCCCTGGGCACCACCGCCCACTGCCCTCAGTCACACTGTCAGTCCCTGCCCTTTTGTGAGTTGCGCAGAGAGGAGCTGCTGGCAGTAGGGGTGCTGCTGCTGCTCATCCTGCTGCTGGTGGTGCTGCTGCTACTGCTCTGGCTGGGGGCAGGGATAGACCCCGCTGACTGAGAGGGGCAGCTGCTCCCACTCCCACCATCTCCTGGGGCGTCTTGCTGCTGCTGCTGGCAACACGAACTCTCCAGAGTCCGCTCTGCCTTCCAGACCCTCCGCACAAGATCATCCTTCCACATGGCATAGTGGGATTACTTGCGTGCCATGCTGCCCTTGACCCTGGGGTCCAGCATTGTTCCAACAACATATTCCCCCCACTGCAGAAGCTTGTTGAACCTCGCCGTCAGCTCTGACTTGAGCTTCTGCGCCAGCCCAACCGCCTCAGTCCCCAGCCTCTAGCCCCTAGGGCCACAATCCTGCCCCTGCAGCATGATCTCCTCCAGACTCCCGTGGAGACTCTGGACCAGAGGGGTCACCTGGTTTATTATGACTGTGGAGGAGCTTATGGTCTCTGTCACCTCATGGAATGATCTGAGAACTAGAACCGTCTGTGCCTGGATCTTCCATTCTGACCCGTTGAAGCCTGTAGGTGCCCCACTGTCTGTGTCCAATTCCACCTGATGCAAGGCGGCTTTCTGCTCCACAAGCCGCACAAGCATCAGGAAGGTGGAATTCCACCTCATGGACACGTCCTGCCTGCACCAGCAGATGCCCTGGGGAGTCTTGCTCAGTCCGCTTCACCTGGAGGATTTCGCTGTCCTTAACGCTGCTGTTAAAGAACTCCGCCAGCTTCCTCCCCCACTCTATCAGGGAGCTAAGGGTGCCTGCCCCAATCCCCTTCTCCCCCAAGTCCAGAGCGTCCGTGACCACCAGGTGGAGGGTGTGTGCTGTGCAAGGGATGCTGGTAAATTTCGCATCGCGGACAGCCCTCACTATATTGGATGCATTATCAGTCACCACACACCCCGGGGTGAACGGTGCACCGGCGTAACCCACTCCCCCACCACAGCGTTCAGGGCTGCCTCAAGGTTCTTAGAGGTGTGGGGGCAGCCTATGACTTCCGCCTGAAACAGGGCCCACCTATACCCTGCTTCAGGACCCCTCCTGCCACTGTCCAATGCCAACTCTGGGTCCTCCCACCAGTGCACCATCACCGCCAGGTAAGCATGTCGGGCATTCCAGCTGGACCACAGATCAGTTGTAAAATGGACAGTGGCACCTCCAGTCCCTGCCAGTGCCAGCTGCTCCTTCACCCTCTCCTTCAACGCCCTGTACAGGCCTGGCACCACCGTACAGCTGAGGGTGGTGCGGCACGGCATCTTAAATTGGGGGGCCAGGAACCCCATCAGCCACTTAAACCCTGTGTCCTCGACAATGGAAAAGTGCTGGCCATCAACAGCGATCATCTTGCCCAACAGGCGCGTGGCTTTCTCTTGAAAGCCACACCGCCCTCCAGCTGCCAATGACCTTGCAAGCTGCCCCCACCCCAGCTCCTTCATTGTGGGCTGATGCTGCTGCTTCTGCTGCTGCTCCTGCTGCTCCCCCTTAGTAGGGATGGGTGAACATGGTTCGGAAGTTTGGAGTTCGGACCGAACTCGGTCTGTTCGGTCGACCGAACCGAACTTCTGAAATGAACTCAAATTTCAAACCGAACCAAACTGAATTTCCGAACCCCATTCTGTTCGCCCATCCCTAGTGGCAACACACACCAAAAAAACTGGTTTTGAATGGCCGAACTTGGTTCGGAAGTTCGGAATTTGACTGAACTTGGTCTGTTCGGTTGACCGAACTGAACTTCCAAACCGAACTCGAATTTCAAACCGAACCAAAATGAATTTCCGAACTCAAATTTCAAACCGAATCGAACCGAATTTCCTAACTCTGTTCTATTCGCTAATCCCTATCCCCTAGCAGTGATACTGCTCCTGCTGCTAGAGGCAGCTACTGCAGTGGGACAGTTGCCCGATGGAGGACGAGTGGCCGCTTGGATTGGGAACCCGCTTGCGTACACTGACCCAGCCTGCCTGCTTAGCAGAGCAGCACTGTGGCATGTTTTAAGATGCCGTGGACATGGCGGATGTCCCTAGGTTTGTGAGCACCTGTCCTCACTTCACCACCTTGCTGCACAAAGTGCACCGCACCTCCCGGGGATCATCTGCCTGCACCACCTTAAAATGTTCCCAGACCCATGATTTCTTAGCCCCTCCTGCCTTCTGGCCCACACCGGGTGACGCACTCCTGGGAGGGGCAGGACATGGTGGCACTGGCGACACAGCTCGTTGAGGGACAGCCATCACCTCAGCAGCATCAGATACAGAGACCTCCTCCACAGAAATCTCTACATCGCTGTCCCCATCCACAAACAGAGTGATGGAGGCTGCTGGACTCCGCATGCTGCTCCCACCCTGAGCAGCACTCTCCCCCTGCCCCCTATAGCTGCTCTTGCTGCTGCTGCTACACTCCCTGCTGCTGGTGCCTGGGGATCGGGTCCTGCCTCTAGCCGGGCTCTCAACAATGGGGGAGTCAGGGGACAATGCTGGCTTCTGCTGGGATACTTCGTCCCCTGAATCACCTGCAGCCATAGATGACACAGTCACCACAGCCTCTTCCACTGCCAGGAGGTGACGCCCAACCCCCTGGCCCTTAGTGCTGGGAGAGGAAGACCCAACATCAGGCCTTCGCAGCTTGGGGCATGAGGATGTGCTTGGACTGCTGCTTCTGCCCACTGTGATGGCATGGCCCCTGCCACGTGCCTCATTGGCTGCCTTATGGGCAGCAGAGCGGCCTCGCCCTCTCATAACTCCCTTCTCCATTTCTCTAAGTATATTAAATATATTTTTTTATTTAATTTTTTTACAATTTTAATCAAATATTCTATCTATCTATCTATCTATCTATCTATCTATCTATCTATCTATCTATCTGTCTGTCTGTCTGTCTGTCTGTCTGTCTGTCTTACACTAAATTTAACTGCTATTTAACTATCTAATAACTATTATAAAACCTATGGAACTAAATAATGGAATATAAAAAACACACTGTAAAACTAGATCACTATATCTCTATAAACTAAGCTAACTTAACTGTAATAGCTAACTATAATCCTACCTAACAACTACTATTATCTCTCTCTCTCTATATATATATATACAATATTACACAGTTATTGGGGGATGGGGGACACAGAGCTCAAAACACCACAGGGAGGGGTACAGAAACTGAAATAAAACCTAAATAAATCTAATCCTACTCTAATAAATCAAAAACCAGGGGAAGGGAATGAGGAATGGAATATGGAGGGAGAGGGAGAGGAATGGATTCAATGGAGGATAGGGAGATAGAACACAGGGAGGCATAAAAAATAAAAATAACTGCTAAATCTATCTAATATAATCTAACTAAATGATAATAGGGAGGTAAATCTGTTGGATGGGTGAAATGGGAGGAGGATTGGGAATGGATGAGGGAAGCAAACTTCTGGGAGTCAGGGAGCCTTCTGAAAATGCCTGCTGACAGGATCAGTGGCTAGCTCAGAAGGTGTTGGAAGGGGGGCAGGGCAAAGAGTTTTGTTACTTGCTGCTCCTGCCTTACCGCAAGGCCCGATTGGCTCTGTGCAGCCTAGCCCCTGGCCAATCGCAGACTGTGAAGCCAGTGTTCAGTCGAAAAGGAAAGGTGATTGGGCACGCTGGCTGCTACTCCAAGCCTCTCCACCTCCCGGTACCAGGTAGTCTGCTCCATAGCTGCCTCTCCCTCCCTGGGCCTTCAGTCACGTTTTTCCTGCCTGAACTCAACTGAACATGGCTGAACATGAACGAACTGTTCGGTCGGTTTGTAGTTTAGTTTGAGTTCAGTTCGGTGAGTTCGGGTTCGGTTCGGAAGTTCGGTTCAGTTGTCCGAACAGACCAAGTTCGGTCCGAACTCCGAACTTCCAAACCGCATTCACACATCCCTAGTTCCTCAGGGTTCCATCTTATCCTCTCTCCTGTTGAATGTGTATATGCAGCCTTTGGGGGAGGTTATCAGAGAGTTTGGTGTAAGGTGCCATCAATATGCTGATGACACCCAATTATATCTCTCTTTTTCATCAGACTCAGGTCCGGCAGTCTTGGTGCTTACCCGGTGTTTGTCAGCTGTGGAGGACTGAATGAGGGCGAGCCACTTGAAGTTAAATTCTGACAAGACAGAGGTGATGGTTTTGGGGGAAACCAGGGAAGTGATGGCCCCCATCATTGTTGGGGTCTGTCCTCCCCTGGTATCTCATGTCCGTAGTCTATGGGTGCTCCTAGATCTGCATCTCTGCCTGGATGTCTATGTGGTGTCTGTGGCGAAGGGTGCATTTTGCCAACTACATCTGGTACGTTGACTTAGGCCATATGACTTGGACCTGGCCACGATCATCCATGCTTTTATTACCTCAATATTAGACTACTGTAACACGCTCTACATGGATGATGGGGCTACCCTTGGTGATGGTCCAAAGACTGCTGGTGCAGAATACGGCAACTCATCTCCTGAAGGGGATGGGCCAACGCGAGCACATTACTCCAGTACTCCGTTCTCTGTATTGGCTACCAATAGTCTCCCGGGCCCAATTCAAGGTGTTGGTTTTGACCTTTAAAGCCCTAAATGGCCTTCGCCTCACCTACCTGCAGGACCGCCTCACCCTCCGGATCTTGTATCAGCCTCTGTGGTTGACTGGGGGTGCCCTCCTTGAGGTCCCCTGGGTTTCCTGGGTGTCAACCATGAGGAGGGCGTTCTCAGTGGCCTCACTGCGGCTGTGGAACTCCCTCTTATTGGCGGTCCACCTGGCCGTTGACCTCCCCTCTTTCTGTAGGCAGTGTAAGACCTAGGGATGGGCGAACAGAACACGGTTCGGATGTTCGGACGTTCGGTCGTTCAGTCCGAAATCCGAGTTCAGGTTCGGCTGTTTGGTTCGGCGGAGTTCAGTTTGGCCAAACTTGGCCAAACAACCGAAAATAGCGCTATCGATACCGAAACAGAAACCAAATTTGAAATATTTTTTTTGTTTGACCCTGAAACCACCCCTGGTCTCCACTCCTGGTGCCAGGAAGTCTGGTCCTCAGCTGCCTCCCACTTCCAGTCACGTTTTTCCCGCCTTCCAGTCACATTTTTACCACCCCCAAACTCATCCGAACTTTTCCGAACTGTTCAGCCTGGCTGTTCTGCCGGGTCTTTGCCGAGGGAGATGGGATAGGTGGGTTGGGCTAGGGTGTGGTTTTAGTGTTGGGTTATTTTAATGTGGGATTTAAAATGTTGATTTTAATGGATTTTATTATATGTTTTTAAATGTTGTTAGCCACCCTGAGATGCATATGGCAGGAGGGGGCGGCATACAAATATAATTATAAATAAATTTATAAAATAAATCCACGACTGCCTGTTGCGGATTAATCCAAATATGGAATGTAGGTGAGAGATGGAAGTGCTACATTGCATTGCAAGCTTGGAGGAAACATACTATAGTGTTAACTGTACACCACCAAGAAATCATTAATACACACATTTTTATCTGGATGGGTGTACTCCATACACCTGAAAATGTTGAGTTACCAGGGTACAGAATTTGACTTATCCAATGCATGAAGGAATAGGTTTGGGTCCGGGAAAATACATTTCTTCAACTTAACCAGAATTTCAATTTATGCAAGTTCAAATTTATATTTATTTATTTATTTATTTATTTTAAAATTATGTCACCCCCTCCTCCCTCAGGCATCTTGGGGCAGTTGACAGCATATTTAAAACATTTTAAAACATTAAAATAAACAATAATAATTCAATTAAAAACAATACAAAACCCCATCGCCCCCTATCCTACCCTAACCCAACCCACCCACCCCATCTCCCTCGGGAAAGGCCTGGCGGAACAGCCAGGTCTTACATTGTCTGCGGAAAGAGGGGAGGCTGGAAGCCAAGCAGATCTCCAATGAAAGGGAGTTCCATAGCCACAGTGCAGCCACGGAGAATGCCCTCCTCATAGTGGACACCCGGGAAACCTGGGGGACCTCGAGGAGGATGCCCCCAGCCAACCACAGTGGCTGCTCCAGGTCCTGGAGGGTGAGGTGGTCCTGAACCGTTTAGGACTTTAAAGGTCAGCACCAACACCTTGAATTGGGCCCGTAAGCCTACCGGCAGCCAGTTCAGAAATTGAAGCACCAGTGTGATATGCTTGCATCGGCCCATTCCCGTCAAGAGACAGGCCACCGCATTCTGCACCAGCTGAAGCTTCCGAACCAACACCAAGGATAGCTCCCCGTAGAGCGCGTTACAGTAATCCAATCTCGAGGTAATAAAAGCATGGATGACTATGGCCAGATCTGAGTCTGAGTATGGCCTAAGCCGATGCACCAGGTGTAACTGGTGAAATGCTCCCTTCGCCACAGCCGCCACCTGGGCATCCAGGCAGAGCTGTGGGTCCAAGCACCCCCAGACTCCAAATCTGAGATACCAGGGGAGGACAGACCCCACCAGTCCCTCGGCCCTCCCCACAATCATCACCTCCATCTTGTCACAATTAAGCCTCAGGCGGCTTGTCCTCATCCAATCCCCCACAGCGGACAAACACCGGGTAAGCACCGAGGCTGCCAGGCCTGAGTCAGAGGAAAATGAGAGAGATAGCTGGGTGTCATCAGCATATTGATGACATCTCACTCCATACTCCCTAACAACCTCTCCCGATAGACTGCATATACACATTCAACAAGAGAGGGGATAAGCTGGAACCTTGCGGTACTCCACATGTGAGGCCCCGGGGGGAAGATGAAAACTCCCCTAGCACCACACGCTGGGTTCTTCCAGTCAGGAAAGAGTGGAACCATTCAAGAACAGTCCCGCCAGTCCCTGCCTGGTCCCACAGTTGAGTCACCAACTAATCATGATCAATGGTATCAAATGCAGCCGAGAGATCTAACAGGATCAGCAGGGTCAAACAACCCCGGTCCAACTCACGGGAGCGGTCGTCAGCTAAGGCCACAAGTGCAGTCTCCATGCCATAACCCAGACAAAAGCCTGACTGCGAAGAATCGAGAAAGTTAACCTGGTTCAAATGTCCCTGAAGCTGCTGCGCCACCACCTGTTCAATAACCTTCCCTAAAACGGGAAGATTAGAGACTGGCTGATAACTGGCAAGGGCATCAATGTCCAAAGATGATTTCTTGAGCAGGAGCCGCACCACCGCCTCCTTGAGACAGCCCGGCACCCCGCCCTCCCCAAGGGAGGTATTGACTATCCCCACCATCAACGGCCCCAATGTCTCCCGGCTAGCCTTGACCAGCCAGGACGGGCATGGATCTAGTTCACAATAGGTGGCTCGAACAGTCCCAAGAGCATCCCCCGTATCTGAGGACAACCGCCTGAAACTCACCCCATAAAACAGGACAAGAAGGGGCTTCTACTGCCTCTGACCCATTCCCTGCTGAAAAAGTCGCATCAAAACTGTGCTGAATTTGAGCAATTTTATCAGCAAAAATGTCCACAAACAAATCACAGCGAGCATTTGATGGTTCTACGTCCAAGCAGAGGGAGGCCAGACTGACCAGCCCCCTCACCACCCAGAACAGATCAGCTGGGCAGGACTTAGCAGATGCAATGAGGGCAGCAAAGAAAACCTTCTTTGCTGTCTGCACCGCAACAGCATAGGTACATAACCAGACTATGCCGCAATCGGTCAACTTCAGTATGCGAATGACACCACCATCGCTTTAACCGCTGCCTTTCCTGCTTCATCCGCCACAGCTCCCCAGTATATCATGGGGAGCTATGTTGTCAGCAATTCGGGAGCGGACGCCTGGGAGCCACACAATTGATGGTCTCCGTTAGCACGGTATTCCACCTGGATACGAGGTCAGCGAGCGAGCGACCATCGACGTCAGAGGAAACATCCCCTAGAGCTATCTGGAAACTTTCAGGTTCCGTAAGCCTTTGGGGGCGAACCAACCTAACTGGTTCCACACCCTCCCGGAGGCCAGCATGTGCCAGGATATCTGCCTAGAGGAGATAATGATTCATCCATTAAGTTGATATCATAGTGTTACAAGTATTTAACATTACAGAAGGACCATCAGTTAAATTGTTGAAGTTCCTTGCACCCTTGGTTCATCCTGTGACTTTTGGTGGAGGGTCCTCATGCCTAAGTTAGACATAGAGTGTTAATTCACATGCCGGACAGCTGTCATCCCACCCAGTGGTGGGGGAGGGCGAGCTGGGGTAGCTCAGGTGGTGGGAACACACGGTCCCGTGGCCTGACCCAGCTGGGAAGGGGGGATGGGAAGTGATGCATGGCTGGCTGGCTCCACCCTCACTCTGTGTCCAGTCCCCCACCCCCCTCCATGACAGGTAGTCATGACTGGGCCGGGTGGGTACGAAAACAGACACGCCCGCCTGGTTCACCCTACTCTGGCCCTCCTGGGAGACTCGGGGGGCCAAACCATGGGTCTGGTTCATTCTGGGCCCATGTTTCTAGCCCGGCTGCCAACCCCACCGGGGTTTGAACTGGGCCCACATCTGGCAAGTCTGGAATGAGCAGGGTTCGGCGCTGGCACAGGCAGACCAGTATCATGTTAGTTAACACCCATAGTGTAAAGCACCAGTCATGAGCAGTCTTTTCAGGACAAAGGCCATGCAGAGTTGTGACAGGATCAGGAAGGTTCAGGCGACAAGTCAGTGGAACAAACCAGGGTGCAAAGTCAGGGTACAGGCCAGAGTGTTAGAGCCAGGGATGAAACCAACCAAGTGACTAAGCCAAAGGGCAGTCCAAGAACATGGTGTTCAATAGGATTGGGTCCAACATCAGGAGGTGAATCTGAGGAGTCCAGGACCAGGGTTGGGACAGGAATGGAGGGTGGGGGTCCAGAAATAGGCAGGCTGAACCCAGGGCTGACAATAGTAATCAGGAAAGGCAGCTGGCCTGGACGCATGCAGAGAAAACACAACAGCCTACAAAATGGTTTTGCCCAACTTCCTGTTCCTTTTGGGTGTTCTTTTATGCTGTTAGGTGGCCAATCAGGAAGGTGGGACATGGTGTGGACTACTGTGGAAAGCCCTCAAATCCATATTCAAGCCAGGAATCACGGAATTTCAGTGGTGCTGTGGAGGCAGCTACTGCTGGGAAACCTCCTAAAACTCCTTTTCAACTTTTCTCTTGATTCTTGATGAGAATCGTGGTTCTTGGCTAGTTTTTAGCAAAACTCGATAATCGAGAAAACCCCCAGTTCTCAAAATGTTCTTGGTTAACATTTTTTCCTTGGTTTGCTTACCGGAGCCATGTGTGTACCATGTATCATCCCGAGTCTTTTGTGCATACTGAAGTACTGTTTTACGTACTGTGTGACATAACAGCACTTAAAATTTAAACTCTAAGTTCCAACCACATGTGGTCAAGGGGACTTCTGATTGGAGGGGTCACCAATCAGATGCCAATTAGAAATTGGAGGAGGACCACAATGGCAATCAACCTTGAGGAGACATTTCTGATTGGTTGGCAGGGGAAGATGCAGAAGAATCTGGCATCTTGAAACCTTCCCCTCCCCCCCAAAAATGGTAATGCACATGCACAAAATGGCTGCCCTTTTCCAAAATTGTGGTGATGATGCTGGTGCCATTTTGGAAGAGGACTACACATGCACAGAACAGCTATGGTGGCCATTTAGCTCTTTAGAGAAGAGTTATCTCAAGATAACTTCCAGGACAATTCGGGGTCCACAGAGGCTGCCTGGTGCCCTGGTGATGATCTTGGCATCACCCGGTAATGGGCCAACTGCTTGTGATCCTGAGAGGCTGCTGCTACAACCTCCTGTAGTTCCTGACCTGTTCTCCCTTTCCTCCCTGCTGATGGCCAATGACAGCTACTCCATGACTAACTACTGGGTCTATTTGCCACTTTCTGAGACATACTTTTTATTTCTTATCTCAGTTACTAGTAGATAGGGGTGGTCTTATGGCTGAAATTGAGGTTCAGTTCTGCCTGTGGTTCTGATCCCTCAATTTCCAGATTTAAATATGGATCTGTATTAAAATAAATGCCTTTAAAATACTTTAATTTATTTTTTTTTAAATCACTCTGCATGTACAAAATGAAATGGCCACCAGACTATTCTGTGCTTGTGCGTCATCTTCCAAAATGAAGGCGGACGTGTCACTGCCATTTTGAAAAAGGGCAGCCCATCTGCACATGCCAGGCGGCAATTTTGTGCATGTGGAGACTAGCTGCCCCTTTCCAAAATGGCAGCAACACTTGCTATTTTAGAAGAGGCGCATGTGCAGAATGGTCCAGCAGCCATTTTGCACATGCACAGTGATTTATTATTATTGTTGTAAAGGGGGAGGGGTTCTGCCCCTTTAGTTTATTTTTAGCATTTTAATGTTTTTAATGATATTTTATGTGTGTGTTTTATTATGTTATGTTTTTATTTATGCATTTTGTAAACCACCCCGAGCTGCTCTGTGAGCAGGAGGGGGCAGGGTAGAAAAATGGTTAAATAAATAAATAATAATAATAATAATTATTATTATTATTATTTTATTATTATTAGCAAGCATTTATATAGCACCAGCAATGTACCTGACGCTTTACAATGTAATGCAATAGACACGGTCCCTGCCCTAGGGCTTACAATCTGAGAGACGGGGTGGGGGGGGAGACAAAGGAAGGGGAACAGAGGGAGAGACAAGGAGTGTAACATTCACATTAATTATTATTATTTGAACCACAGCTGGCTTTTTTGGCACAGTTTCGGTTCAGTAGGGATTGCTCTCTACCAGCGCATTACAAGCACTTACGGCTCAATCTGAATCTGTAAGACTGCCCCTACCGGTTGTTAGACGGCCATGTGTCTCGGATATTGCTTTCCTAACATGCCCTATATCACTATTATTTGTGGGGATTCCTCCTTCTTGGTAGCTACTAGCTGTGCCTTTTTCCAGTTCATAACTCGCTCCCTCCAGATGTTTATCTTAGTTCCTCTCTCCTCACCTTCAAAAAGTACCTTAAGAGTTTGTTATTCTCTTGGTGCTTTTAGGGGATCCACTGCTGGTTCCCCTTCACAGATTTTTTCTGCTCCTTTCCCTTTCCCCTTTAAACAGTTTGAAATGGATTTTAGATTATTTTATTGTATCAATGTTATCAAGCCCTTTCCCCCCCTTCCCCGTGCCATTCAGGAGGGAAGCTATAAAAATTATTATTCATTAAGTGTGGCTTTAAACTGAGCTTAGAAAGCTTGACTCTGCTAACTAGCATAGAAAAAACATCTCACACCTCTCAACTTTGTTTAGACCAAGCTTCCTCAGAGGCAAAGCTTTTGGAAAAAGAAATTTGAACCAGATTTCTGTTGGCTTCCAAGAAGTGTCACAGTCATGGCTCACTTGGCACCCGACCCACTTGTCTTCTCCCGATGCAAGTCACATTATGACATCCAACCACAGTTAGGCCTTTATAGCATCTATAAGAACCCTCTGAGTCTTCAGACTAAAACTGTACTCTCTTTGAGAAAGACTGTTCACAGTCTGCATTCCTTGTTTTAACATGACCACAAGGTGAGAACAGAAATGACTGCTTTACTGCAACCAAGGAGACGACTAACTCTAGAATAATCCCATACAAAGAGCTTTAGGCCACAGGCTATTACTTCTGGGCTACTATGCACGTCATCTCTAATAATCCGGGTCTGACACTGCAACTATTTTTCAGAGTGAAATGGCTGTTGACTCGGGCTGAAATGAGAATAATTTTTTTTCTTGTGAGACTCTCGTTAGAAACATGACAGTATGATATATGGGAAATCAGATGTCCCACGTGTCTTGAGATAACTTGAGACACCTGGGAGACACCTGGTGTGCTGTTTGCAATGGTGCTTGGGCGACTGGTGGTGGTGGTGGTGAGCATCTAAAGCCCCACCGCGTGAGTTTGCCGAAACCTGGACTTTGAGGTCTGGGGGGAAAACGTGGTGCATCTAAAAATACCCCCAGACATGCACATCAGACATGATTCAGATTCAGATTTATTGGACTGAGCCAAAGGCTATAGCCAACCTCTAAAAACAATAACATACAATACAGTATCTCTAAATACATACAACTTCCCCAGCAAGGGGGAAGACTAAAGAAATAAGAATTCAACATCAGGCATGAGAACTGCCTGTATTCATGGAATATACTGCACCCTTGGAAGGGCAGTGAGCATAACGTTCTTATGAGCCTGGGAGCTCCATCAGGAATTCTGACTTCTCTGAGGTCAAAATGTTTTCCCCTGGGATGGCACACCTCTGCAGGACAGTTTCTAAAAGGATCAGCTGAGGTTGAGCCGTATGTGATTTTGGTGTTATTCTTTGGTGTAATTGCTGATACTGTACCTGCTCTCTCTCTCTCTGGTTCAAACGAACATCCTTGTTTGTGCCCATTACTTTGTAACCCATTGACACAGGATGGGAAATTGAAGGTTTGTCATTGTAAAAGAGTAGTACGCCAAATTTGTATAGCTATATAGTCCCCTGCCATGGCACTCAGAGCATGTTACATATAACACAACTTTTTAATTCTCACAACAACCCTGTGAGGTAGGATAGGTTAAGAGAATATTGTGACTGGCCCAAGGTCAACCAGTAAGTTTCTAGCAAAGGCGAGACTTGAACCATGACTCCCCACTACTTCCCAATCTAAGTACTGCACATTTAGCCATTACACCACACTGGTTCTCCAAATGTGCAACTATTTAATGAAGAGGAGTATCAAACAGAAAAAGGAATTGTGGCATGAGACCCACTAATTGGCACGTTTCTTGGTATTTTACGTGTGTAATTTTGGGCAGCTCCCTCTGACTTTATGGCAAATGTAATTTCCTTAAGGACAGAATATGCATTCATTGCACAATCCAGTAGTATTGCTGTTACAATAAGTACTCCATTGAGCTCAGCATCTCAGTCTGCCTGAAACTCACTAAGTCTTTTCTTAACATGGCTGTGCCTCCTACTTCTTCAGTTGTTAAAAAGACAGATTACCTCCTTCATCTCGAGATCATTCTTTGGCCCACACAGAGCTGTTATTGCTTGGCTTTCTAAATTTAGTAATGCTAGACACCTTGAGTTATTAATGTAATGCTCTCGAAACTGACACAAAGGAGAAAAAAACCCATAATTTTCTTCCTCCTAATGGATTCTGCCCTGAGAGTTTTTGTTTGATGAAATGTATTGGTGCCTTTAAACCATTAAAAATAGAACAATATGCAAGAACCAATGGCCTCAGTCAGAGATGTTACCCTGGAATAACACATGAATGGAGGAGAGAAACAGCTGTAAAGCATTAGTACTCCTAGACTCAGAATTGGTACTACTCCAGAAGAAGAAAATAATTGGACCGTGCTCTGAAACACGGCAACATTAATGAACCCTGGCTTACACTGAAGCATTGATGCTGACATGTGAGTGGGATATTACATTTCCTCTAGTTTTTAAACAGCTTTAGTGTAGCTTTAAATCTCAAACTGAGTGTATGGGCATTTTTACACGTACGTTCAAGTTCCAGATTTTTCAATCTTCTGGGTTTACAAGTCCACAAGTAAGTTTTTATTTTTATTTAGATAAGTGTATAGACAAAGCCATCACACTGACAAAAAAGGAAAAGGAGACATAACATAGAACCGACACAACAAGAGTATAGTACACATTATAAAAAGCAACATAGCAGCAACAGAAACCAGAGAGATCAGAAATCTTAATGTCCCGGAACCTCCCTCCCATCTTCCATAATTACAACAGCCATCCTAGCCTTTCTCAGTGCTAGCACCTTAAAAAGAAAATAAGCCACATTCTTTGTAATATTCTCATCTCGTCCTGACAGGAGTAACACCAGTGCCTGCTGATCATTCCTAATTGGCCAAGGGTTCAGATGGGGAAGAAGCCATTTGGCATGCAAACTAACATAGAATTTGCAGTAAAATAAAATATGCACCATAGTATCTGGCATCCGCAAAGGACAGTCACATAAACAAGGAGACAAATAGCTCCCCAGGAAGCGACTCTCCATTGCTCCTGAGGGAAAAACACTCATCCTTGCCATTGTAAAACACCTACGCAGTTGAGGGCTCAGCTGATACTGTAAGTACGGTGCCAAGAAAAGGGAATGTTCATATAGGTCCAAGACTGGGGCCAGTGAAATCTTGCCTCTAAGGGTGGCTATTTCCTCTTGTAGGGTAATATCAGCCAGCCTTTGATTAAAAAGGTTCCTTATACCCCCATAGCTCAAGGAGTGTAAGTTGTCCAGTGAGAGATCCATAGAGCATAGCTTGGTCCTCACCTGGCTTACCCATACGCTATCCTCAGCAAGAACCAAGGTGGCCAATGGGGCAGTGAGACAGAAATGCAGCTTAAGCCAATAACCTATGGCTGAGCGCCACACCTGAGTCTCAATAGGAATCAGGCCACATTCCTTGCGGACAGCAACATTAGGCGCATGATTAGGCAAAGCAAGGAGAGACCTTAAAAACATGGTCTGAATGCTTTCGAGAGAAATAAACCTCCCAGCCGTCCAAAACTGAGCCCCAAAGAGGAGTTGCCCCAAACATTTGGCCTTAAAGACCTTGATGGCTGGTATAACCAGGTGTCCCCTTCTAGCTCCAAAGAAATTGCAAATTGATCTTGCTGTTAGTTTGGCCTGCCTATTGGCCACCTTAGCATGCACAATCCATGACCCATTGGCCTGAAAAACCAGCCCCAAGTATGTACAAGTAGTGACCTGTTCAAGCTCATATGATCCTATAAACCATTTGAAGATCTCCCGTCTGGGGGAAAAAAGCATAATCTTGGTTTTAGTATGGTTAATCTCAAGGAAGCTATGAAGCGCTGTCATTTGTCTGGAGAGGCCCAAACGTGATCTAGCCAACAAAATGGCATCATCAGCATAAAGCAAGATTGCTACCTCTCGCTTCCCTATCCTAGGCAGGCAATTAATAGTGGAGGTAACTAAGGGGATAAGGCTATTCAGGTAAAGATTAAATAAAGCAGGGTCAAGAACACACCCCTGCTTTACCCTACGCTTAGTGAATATTTCCTGGGATAAAGAGCCATTATTGTCCAATCTGACCCTCAAGGAAGTGTTATAATACAGTCTCTGTATCAGGGCCAGCAACCTCTGGTCAATAGATGTAAGAGAAAGCTTCGCCCATAGATGGTTCTGAGAGACCAGGTCAAATGCTGCTCGCAGGTCCACGAAGGCCGCATAGAGCCCCGTGGAACATGAGTACTTGGCCACAAAATGACTCAGAACAAAACAGTGATCTTGGGTGGAGCAACCTGCTCTAAACCCGTTCTGCTCATCGCCCAGTATATTCCCATCCTCCATCCATTTATCCAATCTAGTCAAGAGATAGCGGGCATACATTTTTCTGATCACGCGAAGGAGGCCAATTGACCTATAGTTCTTGGCCTCCTCCGGGGGACCCTTCTTATGTATAGGGACAGTCTCGGCCTGGGACCAGCCTTCCGGAAGCGCCCCTGTTTGGTTAATACCTGTAAACAGGGCAGCAAGAGCCGTAGCCCACCAGATCCTATTGGCTTTGAAAAGGTCAGGCGGGAGGTCATCTAGGTCCACGGCCTTTCCCCCCTTTAATCCATCAATTATGTCCTTAATTTCCGCCACCGAAACTGGGGGCCAACTAGGCAGAGATTGCAATAGGGTCAAAGGGGAGTGGGGTCCTGGATTGTGAGAGTACAGAGAAGTAAAATACTTAACTCACTCAGCCTCCGGGACTCTGTTCACAACCCTCCCCCGAGTCTTCCCACAGCCTCTGACCAATCTCCAAAATTGTGCCGAATCCTGGGCTCTAAGAGCCAAATTGATCTGGTCCCCTTGCCGGACATGATACTGCCTTTTTTCCCCCCATAGGAGGTCCTGATACTCATAGCGCTGATCACAGAATGCTGTCAGGGTGGCCAAAGTGCCACTCTTCCTAAAGCATCTATAGGCCACTCGCAAAAGCTTCCTAGCCCACCGGCACTCCCCGTCATACCACGAGTTAAGGGGAGGGCGGGCCTTCAGCTCCCTGAGTGGTTTCGTTACATACAAGTAAGTTCCGGATGCATTCTTCACACAAACACTGCCCTGAGGCAGCCTAAAGTAGCCACAGCTGTAGATGTGACAGGCTGCCATGGAAACCAAGTGACCACAGCTGCCTGGAGCAAAGCAGTTTACCAGGAGAACTTTTTACACACAAAAGTTCTGGGAGAAGTTCTATGCAGAAGTTCAAAGAGCCGGATGTTTAAGATCTGGGT
>QEPC01003632.1:908773-921642 GCA_003113815.1 Sphenodon punctatus | reverse complement strand
TTTTTTTTAAACTTTTTGGCTGGGGCTTTAAATTTTTTTACATTGCAGCCATTTTTAAATGGCTGCAATGTAAAAAAAACCGGTACCCGGAAATCCGGTACCGGGTCCGGATTACTGGGCCGAATCCGATAATGCCGGTACGCCCGATACCGGCATTATCGGATACCGGATTCTACCGGTTTCCCACCCCTACTATTTACCATGGTCATGGAGCACAGTTTTGGGATGATGGTAATAACAGCTATAGCAAACAACAATAATAACAACCCGTAGCTTTGCTGTTCAGAATATTCTGTAGCCTTACACTGCAAATCACTTTGTTACGTTAGTGCTCTGAGCCACTTCTGTATTATTCCAGTTTAATTGACACCTGCCATGATCACCTGCTTGGTTAATAAGAATAAAGAAGTTATGTGGGCTCTTTCAGCTTTGGTGGAGTAAGGCCAGCTTTCAAGTTGCCTTCTGCAGCTTGATGGATGGTCCGTTTTGAACTTTTAGTTCAATTATTTATCTTTGGGGTACAGAGGAGATGCAGCATTACTTATTTCTGACTTTCCTATCTGAAATGAGGTCTCAAGAAAAACAGACCGAGCAGAGATCTTTGAGAAACTGTTTTGATTTATTGGTGAAGATACAATCATAAAGCCATCAAGTTTGATGTGCAGTTCTTCTTTATGATATAAGCAGCTCAGCTGTTAAAGGGAAAGGGTTGAGGAGGGCTGCTTGCTCTAGAGTAGTTGCTTTCAAACGTTTTTGAACCCTACTGTGAAAGTGGAGACCCCCTCCCTTCACCACATTCATACATACATCTTTCTCCCTCTCTTCTTCTCACACTTCCTATCTTCCTGGTGCTTTCTCCCCTTCTTGTGCTTTAGCACTCTTAACTCTCTTGCAATCCCTTTATTTAACTCTCTTGCAATCCCATTATTTTGGAGATTCCCCTAGCACAGCACGGGGTGTGGATCTAGGTGTTTGCCAGCTGGGATACTTCTTGCACGCCCCAAATACCTTCTGTACCTCCCTCCCCCCAATTTGAGAACTTAGGCTCTAGAAGGTCAGTGAATTAATAACTTGTATGGTGTTTTCAGACTGACGATGGCTGGCTTTAGCATGCGTTACTCCGTGGGCCACTGTCACGTAAGTGGCTCACCCCTCTCCCTGACGGGTGGCCATGGCAGCCAATGACTGTCATTGGCTGTGTGCAACTGTTGCCATGGCACACAGACACTCTGGACTGTGGGGAGCAAAGTTTGCGCCCAGCAGATGTTAGCACTGGATGGATTCTGACCGTGGTGGTGGCTAGCCTGGGCTGTGACTCGGCTAGCCGTCACCATGGTCAGACTCCCGCTGCCCAATTGGCAGTAAAGCAGCAGGCTTTCACGTTTGAAACATCTGGTGGGCGCAAACGTTGCTCACCACAGTCCAGAGTGTCTGTGTGCCGTGGCAGCTGTCATTGGCTGCCATGGCTGCCCGTCCGGGAGGGGGGTGAGCTGCTGGGTGCGTTGTGGTGGTGTGTGTGGCTGGCCAGGCCCCCATCACATTAGTTCAGTGGCCTGACTGGATGACCAGTAGTAGAGGCACCAGTATTTGAGGCACCCTGGTGCCAAGAGGCAAGATGATCAGTAGTAGAGGCACACTGAGCATTCTTCTGTGGTGGCCAAGCGATGGTGCTCCTGCTGGAGTTTTTGGGAGGTAAACATGACATCTGAAAGGACCCATAAACACACCACACTCGCAGCTTGCCTTGGATCTTAGGAATGTGGGGCACGTTTGCCCCCATCCTCTTACCTTAGTGCAGGGAAAGCTGCTAGTGTGTCTGCAGCCTAAGAATCTGAAAGCGCAGTTTAAGTTGTTGATGAGGTTAACCATGCTTTATATGAACTTAAAACAAAACTTTCCCAAAAGCACTGAACTCCCATTTGAAAAATTGACATAGGTATTTAAGTTTCCCAAAACGTCAGTGAGATTTAAACACATAAGGCATAATTATCTTTTAAAATGTGATGTAGGTACCTCTGGACATGCTCTCCAAAGTATTTTTAGGGCTGCAGTTTTACAGAGCATGTCATTGGCTTCTGTAAGCACATTAAAATGTAGCTTTTGTTCTGCATATATATTTTCAAAGCTAGAGCTTAGCATTGCTATTTGAAATGATTTCATTTTTAGGGGACAAAACTTTATTTTAACATGTCTATAAAAAACACGCATCGGTCTGTAAATGAAGTCAAGTCTGCTTCTTGTTTTGTGTGGCTTTAGAAAGAATAATTTTGTAACATCTTGGAATCTCCTAACTTGTCAGGAACATATTAATAAATAGCTGTTCAGTGTTATGAAGATGTACATATTATCATTAGCTAACCACTGAAACACTCCTGCCAGGTATTGAGAGCTGTTATTATTACTCCCACTTTTAAATTAGAGAATTGGAGGCAGAGATTAAATTGCTTGGAAAAGTCTGTAAAGCTGAATTATTCCTGATTATACCCGTTTAAGTGAGGAGAATCAGGAACATTATGTCTAGTTCTGGTGTTCCACGCTTTCAAAAGAATATCTAAAAATTAGAGAGGGCCCAGAATAAATTTACAAGAGTGGTTTTTATTCTGGAAAACATGCCTTACAATGAGAGAGTAAAGAAACCCAATTTATTTAGTTTATTGAAGAGAACTAGAATAGCATCTAATCACCTCCACTGGAAGATGATATCGACTAAAGGGCTCTTCAGTCTATCAGACAAAGGCATAAAAAGAACCAATGGCTTGGAGTTCACACTGGAAATAGGCTGTCGGGTTGGTTTTTTCTTTTTTTAAAAAACATTGTCAGTAATCAACCACTGGAACAGATTACTATGGGATGTGGTAAGTTTTTCATTACTTGGAATCTTTAAATCAAGATTGAATGTCTTTCTGAAAGATATTCTCAGCTAGTTCAAACACAAGGTGTTGGATTAGATGGACTAGTGATTACTGGGTGAAATCTATGGGCTGTGTTACGCCAGATGTGAGACTAAATGATTCTAATGAGTGGTTCCCTATCATCTAGGAATCTCTGTTAACTATTTCACCGCTGATCGGAACACATGAGAGGAATGGGACGATCATGAAGACTTGTGTAACGTGCTGTGATGACTGTCTCATTTTGACATTATAGTTGTCTGAAATTTTACATTGTGGAGTTAGCATCTGTACTTGTGTTTATTCCTATCTGATCCTTGGCTTCAAGGAGTGCTATCAAACAAGATGTTGCCCCACATGAACTCTTGATTCCCCTGCTCATCTACTCCATGCCTGCCAGATGTTCACCCTGGGGCTTCCCCAGGACTGTGCCTCATCGCATCAAACCAGGAAATGTAGAGCATGATGTGCAGGCACACAATGAAGGAAAAAAATCAGTGTATTCAGAATCAAAATGAAAAACTACACCATGGTGGTGGCATGCAATAGTGAGCAAAATGCAACGCTCTGTATGAAAAAATGAAAAAGGGAAAACCAGCATTTGCTCCTGTAGAAAATGTTTTGGCAGGTCAAGGCTTGAAGTCTGTTTTAAATAAGGGACATTATATGTATGTGTGGAACTGCTCTTTTAAAAAGAAGAATCCACTCATGAGAGAAACCCTGACACAGGGGAGAACCCTTACGTGTGCTCTGACTGGGAAATGCTATAAGAGCTCAGCCCTCAGTACGCTCCAGAGAATTCACCCTACCAGGGAAAGGCCCTATAGATGCTTAGGTCTGAAGAAAGTGTTAGTGTGAACTTCAGCCTTAGTATGCATGAAAGAACCCAAACAGTTCCCTCATTCCCACCACCACCTCAGCTGCAGTTGCAGTTGCAGTTGGAAGAGAGGAGGACATGACTAAAAAAGGAAACGTGGGGCAGAATGTTTTAGCAAACAATATAGTAGTCCAAAAACTTAGCTGCTAAGCCACACCGACTGTGCTGCATTTTTAATCCCACACTCCGAACCAGCCCTTCCCATCCCTGCTCCCCTTCCCTTACACCAGGTGTGGGGAACCTTAGGCCCGGGGGCTAAATGTGGCCCATGGCAAATTTTTATTTGGCCCCTTTCCAGTTTCTGGATCTGGCCCCTGTATCCAGTTCCTACCCTCAAGAACTGAAAATCTGAGATCAGGGTAAGGGAGCACAGATGAGGGCATGCACACAAGAATTATGATAGGGGACAGATCCAGGGCACAAATACATGATTTGGACCCTCCTCTTCCTGAGTGCACTTTATAGCACCTCTGCCTCCAGCTTTTATGTGACTCTCAGAGCTTCCACTGATTTTTCATTTGGTCCCTGGGAGGGAAAAGGTTCCCCACCTTTGGTATAGCAATTCAGTATCCTTCCTACAAGCTCCCAGACTAGTGAACAAGAATATTCCATGAAAAAAAATACATGGAAAAATCCCTAAGATCCCAAATTCCCAGTAGCATCAGATTGCTTGGGGAGGGGGGCAAAATTCAAAGGAGCTAACACTGTTTTCCCCTTTCAAAAACACTAAAGCCACACAATGCTGTGTAAACTGCAAAGCAAGCATTTTAAAAATGTTTATGTTGCAGTGGAAAGACTGAAAACAAGAAGTCTGTAATTCTGTCTGTAATTTTTTCCACTATATGAGCCCACCAAAATATCCCAACCAATTTAAATATTCAAAGTTCAACAAAAAGTTTCAAAGCATCAGGTCATTCAGGAAGAGGAAGAACATTAAAAAAGAGCACCACTATAAGACAATATAAGGTCACATGAAAAGCAAGTATTATTGAAGTGATTACACTGCTGCAAAAATATTAAATATAAGAAGTCTGCAAGCAAATCTTTTGGAAAAACGTTTAAATTCTGTTTGCATTTTTGCCCTGCTGTACTCAGTTAATGCACAAAATATCTAAACCTCCAATATCTAAGTCTCCAAATATTTGGATCAAATATGCATATTATATACAAACAAATTATTTAAAAAACCAAAAATATAAAAATGTCAAAAATATTATATCCAAAATATATTCAGTCAATGCATAAAATATCCAAACCATAAATAAAAAATATATTTTAAAACATCAAAAATATATTTAAAATATCCAAACAACTAAATATAAAACCCCCTAAGAATAAAGTAAAAAATACACAACTCAGAGAGGGGAAATAATTAAAAAGGGCTGCACTATAGCAAAGAGCAACAAAAGTCGGGGGGGGGAGGGGGGAAATAAAGAAATAAAAAAATATATAAATTAAAAGAGATTTCTCAAAGTAGAGAAATCCAGCAGCCTCTGAAGTGGCCTAGACTAGCTTCAGACTACTGCTTTGTCTTCTGCTCCTTCCTCCATCTGGGGCTTGTGGTAAGGTGGGCGCAGCAGGTAACGAAAGTCATTGCCCTCTCCCCTTCCAATTCCTTCTGAGCTAGCCACTGAGCCTGTCAGCAGGCATTTTCAGAAGCCTCCCTCTCCCAGAACTTTGTGTTCCTCACAATCCATTGCCATCCTCCTCCTATTTCACCCATTTCCACACATTTACCTCATAATTTCATTTATTTAGATTAGATCAGATAGATTTAGGTGTTATATTTTATTTTTTAACCCTCCCTGTGTTCTTTCTCCCTCCCCTCCATTGAATCCTTCCCTCCTCCCTGTATATATTCCATCCCTGATTCCCTGCCCCTGTTTTTAGATTTATTTAGAGTAGGAGATTACATTGATTTAGGTTTCATTTCAGTTTTGTACCCCTTCCTGTGTTGTTTGTTGTGAGCTGTCTATGTCCCTCCCCCCTCAATCCCTGTGTGTGTAGATAGATTAGATTAGATTAGATGTAGGAGTTTGCTTAGCTATAGAGGATAGGTAGAGATAGTGTGTAGTAGGGGTGGGACTTGGAACAAAACAACGGATACCGGTTTTACCGGTCTGCAAAAAATTGGTTTACCGGATTAAAACCGGTATACCGGTACCGTTTTTCCCCATTGATTTCAATGGGGAACTGTCCCCATTGAAATCAATTAAAAAAACCCCCCAATACCTCTCCCCTCCCCCTCCCAGACTGCGCGGTTATGTGTGGAGAAGTCAATGGGAATTATATCCCTGCTTTAAAAGCAGGCTTAGAGTTTAGATTTGTTCCTCTAGAACAGACATCCAGTTGAATCAGAATTACGTGTGAGTCCACCCATTGTTTGTACTGCAACAATGTAGCAAACCTTCTAGATTTGCATTACTGACACCTGTACTTGCCCTCTTGCTCCAAGACTCTGAGGGCCTTTTCAAATGGACCAGGGGCCCTGCAAGTGCTTGGGGGTGGGGGGAGGCAGTGGGTGGAGATGGATATGGGGCGATTCCCACGGGCGCACACCCATCTCCACCCACCTCTATGCACGGAGGCACCTCTGTTTTCCCCAATGCCTCCGTGCGTGGGCGATGTGTGGAGACGGGTGGAGTGCGGGTGTGTGCACGCACGTCCACCACGGCATTTCCAAAGGCTCCCTCCACCAATCTCCATGCAGCAAAACTGTGTGGAGATGGGTGGAGGCATCTTGTGTGGAAAGGCCCTTAAACATGTTCATATCACTGCTGTCTGTACTACCTTAGCCCATATTTGTGGAGGAGTACTGCTAAAATATTACCCAATCACAGCACAGTCTCAGTCTTGCAGACTGGGACATCAGGAAACAGCAAGGTTAGCCCTGCCTCCTTAATGTTTCTAATAGTATTTAACCAAGTCTGACCCTGATTGATATAATCTGGAGGCAAACTACCGGTAGCCTCGTCTACTGTCCACATTCTTCCTGTTCTCCTCAACCCAAATGAAAGCACATAGGGAAGGCAGGGAGGCAGCTTGTTGTCCCCTGTCCCACTGCTCTCCCCAGCTTCAGTGTTGCCCCCGACCTACAAAGGAACCTGCCTAAAGGAATATTGTCCAACTCATGTAAAATTCCTCAATGCACCTAACTCTGTAGAGTCTCTCCCTTGACTCTATTCCTTCACCAGGACGGAAAAGGGGGGGGAGTGAGGAAGCCATGGAGAGGAAATGGAAAGACAATGAGGGGAACTGGGTCCTTGCACCTGTCATTCCAACTAGCCTCCCATTATTCCAGCTGCTCCCGGTGGCTTCATACGTGTTATTCCACTTAACCCCCCCCATTCCTCCAGCCACTCCTGGTTGCCTCTTATGTGTCATTCCAACCAGCTCCCCATCATTTCATCCACTCCCAGTGTCCTCTTGTCATCATTTCACCTCGCCTCCCATAATTCCAGCAGCTCCTGGTGTCCTTGTACCTGTTATCCTAGGGGTGGGACTTGGGGCAAAAAACCGGTTACTGGTTTTAATGGTTACCAGTTTACAAAAAAACGATTTACCAGATTAAAACCGGTATACCGGTACTGTTTTTTCATTGATTTCAATGGGAAACTGTCCCCATTGAAATCAATGAAAAAAATCCCCATACCTCCCTGCTCCCCCTCCCAGGCTACACGGGTGGAAGGGGGGACACCCCCAACCCACCCTGCCCAGCCTGGATTTTTTAAAAAAAAAATTATCCTGAAGTCCGGCTGCTAGTATGGGCTCCGGGCCACCGCTGCACTGGTGGTGGTGACCCAGAACCCATACCAGCAGATACTAGGTGATCCCTGGGGTGGGGGGTGATCACCTTACTTGTCCTTTGGGTGGTGGCCGCGGCGGCAGCAGCACGGTGCGGGGCCGGGCAGCTTCAGTGCTAGTGGCAGCTGGTTTCCCTTCAGCACTTCACTAGCCTTCTGGGAAAACCTGGAAGTTCCCCGGAAGGCCTAGTGAAGTGCTAAAGGGAAGCCAGCCATGTTAAACCACCCCCCACCCCAGGGATCACCCTCGCTGCTGGTGGTGCGGGCTCCAGGTCACCGCCACCGGCGCAGCAATGGCCCGGAGCTCGCACTAGCAGTCGGACTTTGGGTTAAAATAAATTTTAAAAAAATACCAGGGTGGGTGGAAGGTGTCCCCCCTTCCACCCGCGCAGCCTGGATGGGGGAGGGAAAGTGAGTGGGGGGGTTGTTGTTTTTTTACATTGCGGCCATTCATTTCAATGCCCGTAATGTAAAAAAATCCGGCACAGGGAACCAGTACCGGTACCCCAGATTACCGGGTTAATCTGAAACTTCCGGTACAGCAAAATACCAGCAGTTTCGGATACCAAGGGAACCAAACTTCCCACCCCTACCACCCAGCCCCCTGTCATTCCAACTGCTCCCTCTGGTCTCTTACATGTCATTCCACCCAGCTCATTTTAGATACTCCTGGAAACCTCCTACCCATCATTCCACCCTGCTCCCCCAATTCCAGTCACTCTCAGTGGTGGTCTACCCTTTATTCCACCCAACCCCATGACAATCGAGCTTCTCCTGGTGGTCTCATATCCATCATTTAACCCAGTTGCCCCCTATAATTCTAGATGATCTGAATGGCCTCCTACATGTCATTCCACCCAGTTCCCCTCCCCATCTTTACATTTCCTCTATGTGGCTTCCTCACTCCCCCCCTCCCCAACCTGTCCTTTTTGAGTCCCCCTCTCACCTTCTTTGGCATTTCAGAGCCTCCCCAACTCCCTTTGTTTCTGTTAAGCATCTGCCATTGATGACTGTTCGGAAGCTGCAGCTGGTGCAATATGCAGCGACTCGGCTCCTTTTCGGGCTGAGTTGCTGGGAGCACATTACAGCAGTGCTCCAAAGTCTGCACTGGCTCCCTATAGCTTTCTGTGCACAATTTAAGGTGCTGGTTTTGACCTTTAAAGCCTTAAATGGCCTGGGTCCCACTTATGTAAAAAACTGCCTGTCCTACCATGCCCTGATGCAGCCTCTGTGGTCGGCTGGGAACACCCTCCATCTGCTACCCTTGTCTGTACGATGGGGGCACGCAGGAGGGCATTCTTGGTTGCTCCCCCAATGCTGTGGAACTCCCTCCCCCTGGAGATTCATTTCAGTCCGAGCCCTGAGCATCATTCGAAGGCGGTATAAGACCTTTCTTTTTATTAAAACTTTTGGCAGGCAGGGATAGTGAGTGGGTGGGAGGCAGTAGGGGGGTGGGGAGTTGGGTAGGGTTTTAAGCCACCCTGAGCCTTCAGGGAAGGGTGGGGTATAAATGGAAATAAATACATAAATATAAACAAATTATATTGGTTTACTGCCCATTAAGGGCTACTGGCATTCCCAAAGCACCATTACTTCCAATTGGTATTCCTGTTGTCTCTATTGTTTCCAATCAGCATTCCTTGTGCCTTGCCAGTATCCCTATTGGGGAGTTTGCTTCGCAACTAGAGCAGCTAGCCAGTGGGTTTCCCTTTCAGTCCCAGCTCTCAGTATGCCACTTAGGTCCGTACAACAATAGCCTTCACAAAAGCTTATCTCCTCATGTTCAGTAGAATGTTAGTGAAATAGACAGTGGGAAGCTGCTATTTGCACTCTCCCCATTGGCCAAAATGGGCACTTCAAAACATCAGAACTTCAACTATACAATGGATTTTCAAAAATTAAAGACACAGAATCAATTCAGGCCACACTTGAATTTTCAGGCAAGGTTTCTAAATAAAGCTCCCAGGACTAAGACCACATTCACACCTTCTGTGGAGGGCCAGTCCATGCATAGTTTGGCTCCGGGAGAAAATCTGGAAGCCAAAATATGAGCAGGGTTTGGCCAGTGCAAAAGCCTCCCTCCTGCACGGCTTTGTCAACAAACACCTAGAAGAGTGCAGAGCAGGGAAACCGTTGAAGGTGTGAATGCCGTTTGTGGCAGGGCTGTGTCAAAAAATGGCACTTGCCATGTGCCATAATCTAAGATGGCCACCAGACAGGAAGAGGAAGTGGATGGGCATGGCCTGAAGTATAAAAGTGAGGCCAGCCTGGAAGAGAAGTCAATCTGCTCCGAGGAGCTGATGGGAGTACATCTCTACAGGAGGCTGTTGGAGAAGGCACCCGACTTAGATGTATGAAGAAAGAATCCTGAAGGAAGGAGACCTCAAACCTGATGTGAGTTAACAGAGCTAGCTAAGGATTCTTAACAGAACTAGACTCTGGATATGGACTGTTGACTGACCAGAGGTTTAAGCCTGACCTAAGGATGGTGTGCGAGATGGACTTTGTGATATCCAGTAAACTGTTATAGAGTGATACAGAGTGGTACTCTTCCTTGGGCCTAACCCTGCAACAACTCACCCCATGGTAAAGTCTCCATGACTAAAAATGTCATATGGGGAGAAAATGTCATTCTGCTTCCAAAATTCAAATGTTGGTAACTTTCTTGTCTTTCATCTGATTTGCCTGACATTTGGTCCTTTGTGCAAGCGTTCCTCCTTGCCAAATTTCACAGTGGCACGGATAGGAGAAATCATCCCAATTTCACAATTAATAGAATGTTCATGATTTTAACACAGCGATGCAACCACCTTAACTATAGAGCCATTTCCTCAGCTCTACAATATACTGTTTGTTTGCATTAGCATTTCCTTTAGTAGCTCTGTATTTTCCACATCGCTGGCAAATAAAGAATTGACTTTCTGGAATGGGCTGTTGTCCTCAATTTCCACAGATGAGGTATGGCTTGGAGCTATACAGTATTTCTATGGGAAATAGACATTTATTGTGTGTGAATGTAGCCCCATTCCAACTTTTTTTAAAAAAACCCACAGCACTCTAGAGCAGGGTATGCAGTATATCTCCTTATATGAACTGGTTTTGAAAAGCTTTCACTATATTCATTTTTTAAATGGATAGATAACAAAAATACATCAGCAGGCCTTGTAATCCCTTAACTACAACTAACAAATTAATTTTTCCATGTCTGCTCCAAAACATTTGTTTTTAATTTCCTTCCTGTTCTCACTCAAATGCAGTCCTGCTTTCTAGTACTTGCAAAATGGGATCTCTCATCTCTGGTTTTTAGTGCTGCCAGTTCTTGTGAGTCTCATGATGTTTGCTGTGTCTTCTTAGATCCTCAGCTTATGGAGTCCTATTATGTGAGAATCTGAGATTTTTTTTAAAAAAAGGTAAATTTCTAGTTCACAAGACTGAAGAGAGAGACCTTGCTGTTGTGGGAAGATGTTGTCAGAAATGAGTAAATCCAGTCAGGAGCCTGTTTAAGCACCACACTCTTCTTTTGCCATTACTGTAAAGTCTGGTCATTGTCAGTGGAAAGACACTGATGAACTTCAGTGAACTTTGAATTGGATCCTAAGGTTCCAAATGAGCAAGGCACCAAATGTTATGATTAAACTTATTCTTATTCAGCAAAGCAATGGGGTGCTTTTGAAAAGTTAACTCAAGCAACTCAGGCAACCTAAAACTCAATTCACATGAGACACATTGTCCTAAGGTATTTTGTCACATAGTAACTGGAATTTTGGGGTGGTGCTGATACTGGGATGCAGGAGTTTGGTTCCCCTGGTTCAAACAAGGCACTTTCCTGTGGTGGAAGCATGCTTTTTGTAAGATTTCCATTATTTGAAAATTATACAGAGTGGTAACTGTTTCATGTGAACACGACCCAGGTCCCTTTATTTAGTGGAGTCTTAGGTGCCTGTGTCACATTGCAAGTCCCAAACTTCCTATTTCCATCTGCACGAGTCCCTTAAACTTCTTTTTTATGGAAATATTTCTCTTATTTGCATGCACAGGGTGTCTTCAGCTGTGACTGCTGCTGCCATGGCCATGGAGGGCTCCGGGCCGTGGTGGGATCTGCCACTCCATCCGGGACTAAGCCCAGTTGCAGAACAAATGTTATGGTGGCTGGGGGCAGGGAGGCACATGAATGTGCGTCCGCATGTCCCCACCCTTGCAATATGTTAAGTCTCCCCCCCTCCCCACAGCTGACAGGCAGGCATGGCATCCTTCCCCTGCTGCCATTCAAAACCGTGACATGTAAAGTGGCCGAACACGTCACAGCATGCTTTACACCCAGTGGAGCTGCTGTTCCTGGGCAGTATTGGCACTTAGCCCGGGCTGTGAGTTAAGGATTTCCCCAACTCGCAGCCTGGGCTAAGAGTGCTTTCCCATGACACTTACCATGCACGATTTGCCTCTGGGAAAGAATTCAGAAGGCAAAGCATGCACGGGGTTTGTAACTTGGGACTTCCCACGCCCTTCCCATGCACTTTTCCCCAGTGATCCTATGAGGGATTGCAGAGCTGGATTTCTCTACTCTGCAATCCTCTGCAGAATTGCCAGCAAAAATGCATGGGGGTGGGGGGCAGTCCCAAGTTACAAACCCCATGCATGTTTTGCCTTCCTAATTGTTTCCTGGAGGTAAATCATGCATGGTAAAATACTGTGGGAAAGTGCCCTGGGTGCTAATGCCACCTGGGGAATGGCACGGGCTAACATTTGGCAGCAGTTTTTGGTGTTATCACAGCAAGAGTTTCCATGTGGGTCAAAGCATGGAAAAATGCAGGCTATTGTGACATCTGAAAATACGTACAGTGGCATTCTGGTTGCATCTTGTGTGCAGCCCCCCCTCTCTTCGCTTCACTGGCTTCCCCTTCCTGAACGAATCCTGCACAAGCTCTTAGTCTTCACCTATAAAGCTCTTCACAACCTTGCTCCCCCCTACCTCTCTGCACTTATCGCCCTCCATACTCCAGCCCGTGCACTTCGCTCCTCCTTTGTCCCTTCTCTCACCCTTCCACGCCTTCCCTGCTCCCCTAAGCACCTTTGTCCCTTCTCACTTGCTGCCCCCCATGCCTGGAACTCCCTCCCTGTCCACATCCATCTTGCCCCCTCCCTTCATACCTTCAAATCTCTCCTTAAAACTCACCTCTTTCGCTTTGCTCTGTCTGACTCTTTATCCTGCTGAGCCACTATTTCCTATACCTACGGTCTGTTTACCCTTATCCTTGCCACATGGACCTGCCTGCTGTCATTCTCATCGTAACCAAGCCA
>QEPC01003632.1:845168-901591 GCA_003113815.1 Sphenodon punctatus | reverse complement strand
CCACCCCTGGTGCCTGGAAGTCTGCTCCTAGCTGAGTCAAATGACTTCCCCCTCCCTGCTACATTTGGCCTTCCAGTGACCTGACAGAAGACCATGTTTTAGCCACCCGAACACAACCGAACGCGATTCAAATTGAACGAACTGTTCGGCCATTTCGTCGTTCGGTGTTCGGTTCCGTTCGGTGTGTTCGCCATTTTCGTCGTTCGGTGTTCGGTTCCATTCGGTGTGTTTGCCATTTCGTTGTTCAGTGTTCGGTCCGTTTGGTGTGTTCGTGTTCGTGTTCGTGTTCGTGTTCGGTTGTTCGAACAGGCCGAGTTCGGGCCGAACACCGAACTACCGAACCGCGTTCGCCCATCCCTAATAATAATAATCTTGTTGTGTTCTGGAAGTGCATTCCTTTCCATCTTCCAAGTTATCATGTGGATTAATATTCATTGATTGTGTTAGTTCAATGAGGCTATGTTCAGTAAACACCTTCTCAAGGATGTTGCATGCTTTCCTGTGAGTGGTCTTGGGCAGTCAACAGATTAAAATGTAAGATTATGGGTATAATCCAAATTCTACAAATGTTCTCCTTTTGTAGGGTGTCTGGGGGGGAGAAAGAGAGTGGGAGAAGAGATGAAGAAAATGTGTTAGTTGTCCTTTAATCAGTAACCGTCTGTCCCTCCGTTCCAAATGAGTCAAGTGGTCAGTAGTGACAGTTCTGCAGTATCTAGCATTGCTCAGCTATTAATAAAGGGAATGCTTACTAGACCGAGCCTTTGCCGTTACAATTAAAAACATTGAGATATGTTTCTTAATGCTACTCATCTTAATTTGCATAATCAGTCCTTCTGAAAATGATTCAGGCATTAAGATGCATCCTAACAGGCCTCTTTCCTGCCTGCAAAGGTAAATCCCTCTGGTGAGCCGAGTATTATAAATTTAAATCCAGGATGTGGGTTTGGTTGACATACTGTACTTAGTAAGACAGGTACAAATGATTGGGAAGAAAAACCTGCTTTGAATCCCACTGTGTTCTATACCCAGAGGGTTTTGCTTTAAGGGAGATTACTAGTACTTTAATACTATCTTAATGGAATATGTAAGTAATTAAGCAACAGCAAGAAGAGAAAAGTTTGAGGATAAACCATCACTCTTAGCCGACTAATGGAAAAGTTAGGTATGTAAATTTATAAAAGGGAAAAAAATAAGAAAGGAATCTTGCAGTCTGAGAGGTAACGTGAACCTATACATTATATATTCTCAAACACTAGAGCAGGGGTAGGGAACCCTCAAACCAAGGCCCTGTGGCTGGTTTTGACTATTTATTTATTTTTATTTATTTCCTTATTTATATGCCACCCCCCATGCCTACGGCATCTCGGGGCGGCTTCCAACATAATATAAAACAATTTTTTAACATAAAAAGTCTAAAACATCTTAATTAAAACAAATTTAAAACACCCCCCACAGAAATTAACCCCCCCTCCAAAGGCCTGGGCGAACAGCCAAGTCTTACAAATACGTTGAAAGACCAACAGGCCTGGGGCCAGGCGAGCCTCCTCCAGGAGGGAGTTCCACAACTGTGGCCCGGCCACCCAGAATGCCCTCTCCATTGTGGCCCCCCGTCTTACACGGGGAACTCCAGAAAGGCGCCCCCGGTGGACCGAAGGGATCGCTCTGAGGTGCGGAGGGTGAGGCGGTCCCCGAGATACAAGGGGCCCAGACCGTGCAGGGCTTTGTAAATCAATACTAACACCTTGAATCTGGCTCGGTACGCTATAGGCAGCCAGTGCAGAGCGCGGCTGCCTACTTGACCTCATTTCAATTCTTGCATCTGGTCCATGGCTCCAATCCTATCCTCAAGCACTGAAAGAGTGAGCTCAGGAGGAAGAAAGCAGAGATGAGGGCGTGCATTCAAAGAAAGAGGATGGAATCATAGCATAGATCAAAGTGGCAGGTGAAGTGGATGACCTGGGTAGCAGACCGCTGGGCAGGAGGGGGGTGAAGCTGAGAGCAGGGAAGGACAGTAACAGGGAGGTTGCAGTAGTCAAGGTGAGGGATGACTAGCAGTGCATAAAACTGAGAGAAGTGCAGGGAGATGAAATACAGGGAGAAATGACAGAGATTAGCAACAGACTGAATATAAGTTTAAAGGAGAAGGAGGAGTCAATGATGAATCCCAGACTATGTTCCTCGGGGACGGGCTTCATGATGATGCCATCGTTGGAGATAGAGTGAAGAGGGAGATGATGGTTTTGGGGGAGGGGGGGGATGATGAATAGTCTTAATTATGTCAGTCAGTTGTCAAGCAGAGATGAGGGAGACACATAGTGATGCAAGGATGGATGGATGGGGGGGTGGGGACAAGTGAAAAGATAGTTAGGTGTCATCCGCATACAGGTGGTACTGGAAGCAAGTGCGATGATTTGCTGTGGGATAGAGTGTAAAGAGAAAAGAGAGCAGTCTGGGAGTTTCATCTGAGAGAAGGGAAGCAGAGGCAGTGCCACCAAAAGAGACAATGGGTGTTTTCAGACGGACGCAGAGGCAGTCTACCCCTGAGCTTTACTGGGGGTGCAACCCCATGTCCACCCTCATCCCACTCTGGGATGTTCTGGAACACTGGCAATGAGGCTTGCACATCTGACATGGCACCTTTTAGATGGAGGTCAAGGGAGGTACATAGATTCTAATTGCAATGTAGGTTTCCAGCCTCAAAATTTGATTTCCTCGAGATTTTACGATCTTAAAGATTCTTAAGACTCTTTTTCCAAAGACCATTATTCCAGATTTTCAAATTAGGAATGTTTTTACCCATGAGGCTGGTGTCTGCCTTTTGGCTCAGATTTTTTAATCGTTGCGACACCAGGGTGCCAAATATTCCAAACCCCCTATAAGACTGAGAAGACATATAATGGACAACTTAAAAGACTTCAGTGCCAGAAACAAAACTTGCCCTGTTGGATATTTGTTATCAGGACCAACCACCACAAAGAAGAACACATTTTCCTGGGTGGACTAGGTTTTTATTCAGGACATCAGTAAGGTTCGGCTTCTCTACAAGATAAATAGCTGTTAAAGCAACATAGTTTTTTTACACCCAGAGAAACAAAAGTCTAAACACACTAATCCACTGAGCTGCTGCTGATTCCCACATGCAAGTGCAGACAGGCAACTATGAACTATCTGATGCATTTTCCTGGCATAACTAGCTGGAGTGTAAACAGAGATTTTTATATATATATAACTCTTTGCTCTTGTTTCAGTGTTAGTGTTGAGCTTTAACTTGCAGCAAAGACCATTCCCCAGCCTTCATTTCCTTAGTTACATGAAGCACTTCTGGCTACTCCAAAGGAGAAAGGAAAATTAACCACAGCAGTTCAATGATATTCTTATGTAACACAAAGACCTCAGAGACAAAATTTCTGGAATGGTCAGGAACTTTCTCTTGAAGGCAGTTCATTTGGACAATTTTTATACCAGTTGTATGGAAAAAGTAATTGACAATGGTAGAAAAACTAGGTTAGTCTTGGAAATGACTAACCTAGTTTTTCTACGCTCACCCCAGCATGGCCATGGGCGGGGGTGTCACATCTGCTCCTGCCCCACCAGATGTTCACCATGGGCAGGAACAGAAGTAATCCCAGACCATCGCAGGGCTAACCTGGGATGTGTGCTGGGGGCCAGCACACATCCCATGTTAAGCCCTGCCACAGTCGGGGTAGGTGTCCCCAGACCGTGGTAGCAAGGGCCATCATGTTTGATGGCCTGCTCCAACTAACCCTGGCCAGTGGCCGGAGCAGTTCCAGGTGGGCACGGTGGCCTCATAGGCTGCTGCACCTGCCCATCAGGGAGGAGGTGGGGTTGCACTGAGGTGGCTCATCTCGGGGCATGATGGCGATGTCTGAAAATAGCCATTGAAAAGAATGGCTGATGACATTTAAAGAAATATCCAAAGGGAAAGCTGAAGAACTTTTTTTTTTTTCTTCTCTGGTTAAAGTGAGATGGAGAGAGTAGTTCAGATTATATATATTTATTGGACCAACTTCTGATGAAGAGAGCATGCAAACTTTCAGACCTCACAGGGTCTTTGTAAACTGTTTGAGGTAGGGCCTTGTGTGGTCCAAAAACTTGGCAAGACTTTGCTGGTGCTCAAATATTCTGCCCCATCTTATGTTGTTTGTGCTTTCTTCAAGCGTGGTGACAGTGAAGGATCTACCTGGAAAGGCTCCTTTTTCTGCTCGGAGAGTTGTCCACTCTCCACCTGCTGGAGAGTTAGGGTTACATTTGCAAGAGTGGCCTCTAATACATGGTTTGTTTGTTTTTTCTGCAGCTAATTTCTGAGTACACAAACTTGGATTTAATAACTCAAACTACATTTTGACAGACATGTATCAAATCGTTCCATGCTTGATTCGAAAATGCAAATGCAATTTGCACTTTAAATCAATGTTTTGGCTCAACCAAACAGGCTTGGCCTTAAAATCTGTGGGAATCTAGGCAAAAATTGAATGTGAGGGGCCCCGTGGCACTGTCCTCCATAGCCCCATCCCTTTAAAAATTGGCAGTCTAATGTTTGCTTACAAAAACAAAAAAGTGTCATAAGTTTTCACATGCAGGCACATCCACACACACAGGCACCCCTCCCCCCACATTTTCTCTCTTTCACACACACACACACACACACACACACACACACACACACACGTACCCACCTCTGCTGGGTGGGTGGGTCATTCAGGATTGGTGATTTACTGTAAGTGAGGAGAGGAGGGCTTGACCCCGCACGAAGCAGCAGGCATGGAGAGGACCCCACAGAAACAGCCCATCCTGGGGCCTCAAGAACACTGGATCTGAGGCTATTAGGACTGGCCTCCCTGTGAGGTCCCCTCTGACCATGGGCCCCAGACAGTGGTCCCTACTGACCTTGCTTAAGGCTGGCCTTGCAACGAAAGACTTAAACATATCAGAAAATGTGCATTTCAAAATGTAGGTATAGAAAACTTCAGGCTCTGGTTCCTTCAAGGCTGAGTTAGACTTCCATGAGAACAAGGAACTAATTATGTACACTACCAGTCTCGCTACTGTCTGCCAGAGAGAAGTTGGGGGGTGGTGGTGGAGGAAACTTAAGGGGTGTATGCCATCTAATCATTATTGTCTGTTATTGTGAAACCATTGTCAGAAATGCTCTCTCTCCTTTTATTTATTATTTATTTATTTTTTAAATGTTACTACCCCGCCCCTCCTGCCACAGCCAGATCGGGGCAGCTTACAATTTATAAAGCATTAAAACAACTAAAAGGAGGAAGAAAAATACACACACACCCTAAAAAAAAACCTCCGCCCCCTCACCCATCTCCCCTGTCAAATACCTGGCAGAAGAGCCAGGTCTTACAGCTTCTCCGAAAACAGGGGAAATCTGGGCCCAACCTGGCCTCCACTGGAAGGGAGTTCCACAGTTGTGGTGTGGCCACTGAGAATGAGCTCCCCTGCGTGGTCCCCCTGGAAGACTCAGGGTACCTCAAGCAGGGCACCCCCAGATGACCATAGGGGCCGATCCAGCACCTGGGGAGTGAGGTGGTCCTGCAGATAGGCAGGGCCTAGGCCATTTAGGGCTTAATAGGTCAAGACCAACACCGTCAATCAGGCTCGGAAAACCACCGGCAGCCAGTGCAGAGAACAGAGCACTGGTGTAATATGCTCCCAGTGGCCCAGTCCTACCAAAAGATGGGTCACCGCATTCTGCACCAGCTGCAGTTTTTTTGAGCCATCACCATGGGTAGCCACACGTAGAGAGTGTTACAATAGTCCAATCTAGAAGTGATGAAAGCATGGATGACGGTGGCCAGGTTGGAGTCTGAAACAAATGGCTGAAGCCGTTGCACCAGATGGAATTGGTGAAAGGCACTCCTCGCCACAGCCTCCACCTGAGCATCCAGACAGAACTGCGCATCAAGTAGCACCCCCAAACTCCATACCTGGGATACCAATGGAGGGCAGACCCCACCAATAATGGGTGGCTACCATCTGCATCACCTTACCCACCAACATCACCTCAGTGATGACTGAAAGCCATCGGTGTGAGTGAAGGTAAGAAGTAATTGTTTCCCCAAATGCTACTGGAGCTACTGCAGGTGTTAGCTAATGTAACTGGTTGCTGTGAAGATGGATAGATTGCCCTTCCCCTTCCTTTCTGTTCTGGGCATTGTAACACTGGCAGCTATGCTGTCCTTGACTAATCCTTGCGCTCCTTGAACGTCGGTGACTATGGATCTTTATCAACAAGCGCTTCCCCACCCATTATGCATGTTGCAGGGCTGCATTGGGTCCCTATGCAGCCCTGAGACATGCATGATGGGTGGGTGATGGGTGGGGAGACATATTCTTTTGCGTTCTTGATCTGAAGGAGATTTGTCATTTCCTATATTGATGTTGTAGCAAAGTCATGTTAGACATCAAATTTGGTTTCTCATTTCAGACTCTGAAACCTTCTGCACTACAAACCCTCCAGTATTTCCCCTTTCCCTTTAGCATCCTGGGCATGCCATTTATTTTGGAAAAATGGGGATTATAGCTTATTTCCTTCAGCGCTAAATTTCCAAAATAGCAGGTACTTTCTCAGAAGAAATGACTTTGAGATATTTCACTGAAATCCCTAAAATCTAATGACCTTTGATGAAAGCTTGCAGCTGGGAGATAATATAGACAAAGGCAGCTCGGAGGATAGCTTCAGAAGGCTGGAATTTGAAAATAGTTTCCAACTTCCCAGCATGCACACATTACGAAAAAACATCAGCAACTGAGACAGCAGCTTTGTTAGAGAAAAAAAACGAGTGCTTCCTACAGCTGAATGATGAATTAAGGACACCAGGAATACACCACCACATGTTTTCCCACACATCCAATTCAGACCAGTCTTAATCTATTTGATCCCTTTGTAATTATTTTCATTTTTGCAGCTATTTTCAGATCTTTGCCATCTGCAGTTGTGACACTTTTACAAGAAAACTCATTTTATCGGTTCAATTTCTGTGATTTTTATTGTTGTTGTTGGAAGGTTGTGTGTGAATAATGGATCTGAGACTTGGCTCCAGTCCTCATTTCCAGACATCTTGTTTTTTGTGTGTGAATGCTTTTATATTGTATAGCCAATAACTAGCTTCTTCCTTTATCAGGAAAAAAATAGCTTTTTTTGTTTGCCCACAGAACTGTATTACTTGGTGCAGAGCAGTGAGTTATCACAAGATGATAATCCACTGCTCTGCAGACAACTCTATAAAGCCACATGCAGTTCTCCAAATAACAGACAATAGACTTTCCAGAAGACATTTTTCTACCCATTTTTGAAAGAGGCGTATTGCATCTTGAGAGAAATAACCCCACTGTAAGTGTAAACAGCACCAACCAGAAGGATGTTAGAGAAGGGCAAGAAAGAGTTGCGCTAGGAAAATGTTCCCAGAGTGTCACAGTATTTTAAGGGTTCAAATGTCTTGGGTACAGAGTCCCCAACACCTTGTTGAAGTCCTGAGAGTTTTTCTTTTATTATTTTATTTTAGATTTAAGAACGTGTATGTAAAAAGGATCTCTTTTATTTCTGTGACTTTATGGAATCGTGGGGAGAATCCGGTCACAACTGCAGTATAACAGACCAAGACTGTAATCCTCCAACTAACAGAGGAATCTCATTGGGTGTTAACAAATGTGATGGGCCGCTGTCACGTTTGTTATGGGTCATCCAGATGTTTGGCCTGGAGGTTCCCCAGGTGTGTTGGAGGCTAGTCTGGGCTGTGACCTCAAAAACTGGGCCAAAGCAGGTTATTGTGTCTGGTAGCCTGCTCTTCCCAGCCTGGTCCAGAGCGGCCGCCTTAATGGCCGGCGATGAGTGGTTGTCTGTCATGGGAGGAGGGTGAGCCACTGTGTGCAATGCGTAAGCTGCCTTGAGCTGCTTGATTGCTGGAGAGGCAGGGTATAAAAATGTATAATGAAAAAATAAATAAAATAAATGTGGAGGTCAGGCCAGTGAGCTGCACACACATGAAGCTCCTTGCCCCACACCCCCTGGGCCTGGCCACATGAACGTTAGTTCCACGGTTGGACCCAATCCTGACTGGGAAGCAAGCAGCTTCGCAGTCCAGATCAGTTTGTGACAGCGGCATGCCACCATCATGTATGTTAATATCCATTGAAGGCCCACTGAAGACTGCAGCCCATGCAGCATCAGTGGGTGATTTCAGACGTGACGGGGCGGATTCGCCCTGTCATGCAATGAAATTTTAATTCCCCGCCGGGATGACCCTGTCACGCCGTAACAGACATGCCGGGTGATCCCGGCGGGGAATCGGGGAGGGGGCGGGGCCACACGGCGCAACGTGCGCACCTGTCTCTTATACACATCTAGATGTGTATAAGAGACAGGGCGGGCGCTGCAGCCAATGCCGCAGCAGCGCTCGCCCGCTTTGGCCACGGGCCGGAATTCCTGCAGGGATTCCAACCCGTGGCCGCCGTCCAGACGTGACGGCGGGGGTCACCATGGCGGGGAATCGCATTCGCCACCGACAACCTCCGGTCCCACCGCTTCGGCTGCTCACGCGGCGAATGTGATTCCCCGCCGTGGTAACATCTGGGGGCAAACATCCGTTTCCCCCAACAGACATTACATGGTCGCTGCCACCACGAGGGATTGACTGGTGGCCTTTGACCACATAGCATCTGAAATCACCCAGTGAGTCTAAGATGCTACCTGTTCCTTAGTGAGGTGAAGGAACCAGAGTATTTTATGAATGTAAACTAACCAGTCAGTGCAGTAGCATAGCCAAGCTGTGGAGGGTCTGGGCTCATGTCCCAATTGTGGCCCCCTCTAAGGGCAAGAGGGCAGGGTCTCCCTAAGGGGCAGCCTTCCCAAGTCTCCCAGTTGGCCCCCAACGTTCCCTCACAAATTCTGTGGTACTACCCTGGCTTCCAGTGAGACCTCCATAGAGCAACAGCAACCCCATCAGGATGGAAGTTTTAAGAGTCAGCAGGATCAGCATTCCACCCCTGCTGACGCTGAAAATGTCCTTCTTTGCAAGGCTCCTTGCAATCAGCCTAAGCACCACTTAAAACTTTTCAGAGTGAGTGGGGGAAGAATGTTGGTCCCACTCTCTCCTGTGTCTACTCTGAAAATTTCCTCGTGGTGCTCAGGCCTCTTGCAAAGCCTCCACCCCTTCAAGTCCAGGGCCTGGGCTCAACTGAGCCCCCTCACTCCATGATAACTACGCCCTTGAGTCAGTGGGTGAAAACAGACATGATGTGGGCCAGCTATGGCCTGCTGTGGCCCTGGAATCACCATACATGTAGTCACCCACCAACAGATGTTGGCCCGGGACAGCCCTGGGGTGGGTAGGCAGCTGGCCCCCAAAGGGTCCTCCCAAAGATCCCAAGTGCCCATTCCAGGCCAAGGGCCACCCACGCATGCCAATGCATTTCTTTGGTCCTACCACCCACACCCTCACCATTCCCAGGCACCATGGGTGGTCACCATCATGCCTGAGCACTGGGAGCAGGGTGGGGGCATGTCCAGTCGCACATCTGTTGCAGGCCCCCTGCATCTGGGGCATGTAGGCGGTGGGACTCTCAGTGGCCGGCATGTTCATTCAGTGCTTCCCGCTGACCCGTAGTGTGGCCACTGTTGTTTCCCACCCTGGGCCAGAGTGAAGAGCCACCACACTGACCGCACATCTGTTTTCACCCAGTGTTGCTTTGTTGGAACCACAGTGATATAATGAGACAATTTCCAATTTGCACTGTGCTATTTTGATTAGAGCTGAAATGATGATTCACCGTGAGGTGATGATTCACAGTGAATCCACTTACTCATTTTCTCAGGCTTATGTTTGGCATTTTCGAGTAATGATAAAAGTGATGCTGAAAGTGACGGAAGTGTTGTAAAGGTTCTGGCAGTGCCAGAAATGCACTGATGGAAATGCTGAAAGCTGTACATGGGTGAAAAGAATCCCGAACACAAAAGTAGTGCAAATATTCAGTAGGGTTCCTGAAAAGGAATGGTCATTTTTTGCATAAGCGCTAGTTGCAATATGCCCGTCATGAGGCACCATGAATGTGAACAGTCTTGTGTGAATAACTTCTTCCTGCACCAGTTTCTCTCTACAATTCCTCCTTTGAGTAGCCACTTATTTCCCACCTTTTCTTCTTGATCTTTCTTAAAGAACTCTCCATGTAGTTGTTTTTCCCAGCCATTTCAACCTGCGCATTTCATGATGTTGCTTCTTTAATGACTGTTTCTTGTTAATATCACCCAGTCAAGGAGACTGTACAAGTAACACAGAAGAATGATTTTCTCCCTCCAGTCAACACAATTATTGATTTAGCTGGCAGATAAACGTATGCAGACAATATGTCCCTTAAACAGCCTGCCACAAGGTCGGCCCAGACTCGTTTGGTCATAAGCAGTTCCATACATCGTTTGCCATCCAGCTTAAATCCACAGAAGTCTGGGAGGCTCACAAATTCAACTCCCTGACTCATCTGCCAGAGTCAGGTGGAGTTTTGTTATTGACTTCAGTAGGAGATGGATTTAGCCCAAATTGAAGCAATCCATTTTTGTACTAAACGACCCCTCTCAACCACTGTACAGCAGTTTGAGTGATGAGCCTTCCTGCAAGCAACTTGTGTAGTAAGAATACTAATGATTAATATTAGAGCTGAAACTAGCAGCTAAATTGCTGCTCATGAGGAATGTCACCATATTGGGAACTGGGATTGATTTTCCAATCGCTTCCTGATATGATCATGGGATTTCTCAATTCTCACAATACCACGAGATACCACCCTGATTTACCAGCTTCTGCGAATCATTCATTTATTGCTTACTGGATTGCCAAGGGTTGTGTTTTACTTCCGGGTTTGTTGTTTTCACATTTCTGAGCCAATCACTGTGCAAATAGCCTTCCCCATAAGCTTCTCCCAGTGCCCCTTAGCCTCCATTCCAGTGCCTCCAGTCAGAATTGTTCTATGTTGTTCCCTTTGCTCTGACCAATCTGCAGCTGGATTGCAGATTAATAAAGGAATGAGTGAGAAGGAAGTACAATGGAAAATGGAGTGCAAGAAATGTGGTATTGTGTTGGTATTACCTCATAGGATTTTAAATGTGTGGTAAAGTGGTAAATGAGATCCCGGTAATCAGAACCTTGGTAAATCAAGAAACAAAATTCAGTCAAGACATTACCAAATACTGAAAGGTTCTCAATTTGACTGAGACGGTGATGAAATCTCATTTCAGCCCAACTACATTTCATAATAATCACATCATTTAATTTTCCTTTTATGTATTTCAGTTCTCTCTAGATGTAGAGAGAAGCTGTGCATGTGGCCAAAAACTTAAATCTAAATATGATGGAGAGCCTAGCACTTCTGCAAGCAATATATAGATGAGGAAAGGTGAGAAAGGAGTTATACCATATGCATTTGCTACTAAGGAGGCAACAATGCAAATCTTGAGGAGAAAGTCTATATTATTTTAAAAGCTCTGTTGAAATCTATGTTAAAACAGCTGTATTCCCAAAGTGCACCTTTCTGGGATGTTTATTTTCAGATGTTCCACTTGCTGCAATACTTTGCACTATTCAAATGTGGTTGCTATGGAGTTGCATATGTCTCATATGGCCCAATAGGACAGTGGCATGGAGGAAAATGTGGCTTACGGGAAGTCATTTTTAGAAGAAAATAACCACATTTTCCTGAAACGTAAAAAAGGTCTAATGGGAAGAGATGGGCCACATGCAAAATATCTACTACAAATAGGATAACATGAATCAAACCCTACTTAGCTCATCATAGTAGACAGACAGGTAGAAAAGCTAAGCTACTTATTTGTGACACCTATTCAGGAAGCTCTTAAACATGTGGTTATGTCCATCTTTATTTAGAACAGCACTTTGATTTAGCAAAGCATCCTAGAGTGTTACCTTTTATTCGACCAACTTCATTTGGTGAGACTGTGCCAACGTTTGGGCCACGCAGGGCCATTCCTTAGGCATGTAAAATGTCAGAACTGTTTTTAACAATTTGTATTGTATTAATTATAGAGTTGTGGGAGCGCCTGTATAGTTAAGGCCAACATACATCTTTCTGTTTTAATGCACGAACATTCTATTGTTTTTAAAATTGGCATGATTTGTCCAAATTGTCTGAATTCTGGTAGAGAGGATCATTTACATGATGGTACAAGCTGTCCAAATTTCATGCAAATCAGACAAACAAAAATGTTACAGTGATTTGAAAATCGGAGTAAAATTTGCTTCTATTTCTGAGTTTCATACTTTTTTTTCTAATTGTGTTCAAAGTGTACTTTTCAAACACTTGGTTGACGTAATGTGCTCTTAAAGAATTCAGGGGTGTGTTCTTTGGTGTTCCATCTTTTATTCTTCAAAATTTATTTAGTAGTTTAAAAGTTGTAAATTAGTTAATATCCCATATTAGTCTATGGGAGATTTCATAACTATCAGCTGGCCAGCAGATGGACTGAGATGGGAGCAAAGAAGATGGTACCTGATCCAGGAGTTTGAAATGCAGGTTGTGTGAGGGGGGGGGGAGGTAGGGTTTAATTTGTGGGCAGGGGGTCTGGGAGCAGGCGGATCAATCTTTTTCATACAGGAATTTGAGAGAGAAATTGAGATAAGACACCCTGTATGGAAGCAGTTTGCTCTGTACAGAGGTGGTGGATCTGACAGGCTCAGATTCAGAGCCAGATTGCAACAATGAGCAAGCAGATCACGAAGATCTGTCAACACAGTTTAGACTAGTACCCTTGGACCTTCCCAAAATTCCAATATTTGATTTTTTTTCCAATCCCCAGAACACCAGAAAACACTTTTTTTTTTAAAAAAAAAGAGAGAGAGAGAGAGAAATAGGAAGTGAAGTGGTTGCCATTTTGAAAACTGGGGGGGAGGGGGTGTCAGCCACCAGGTAAAACAAGATCACCACTTGATAGAAGAGACTCCCCTGACCCTGAATATATTTTCCCCCCACTGTGATTCAACGCCCCCAAGGCGAGTTAAGGGGAACCCCCCCCAATTTTCCAGTACATGAAAAATGACCATCTACAGACAAACTGATGGCTGGGAGAGGTAAAGGGAACACCCCCACCCCCCCCAAAAACATGGCACCAGCAATCTGAGAGTCTCTAGCCCTCCAGAAAAAAGTTATTGGTGATTAATGTTTGACATCACATCCTCATAATGTGGGGAGCACTGGGGGAGTGTGGGCTGGGTATCTTGGGGAGGGCCCAGAAACTACTGAGGGGAGCGAGCAAGACGGCAGAGTGGATCTAAGGAGAGTGTGAAGAGTGAGTTTTTAGGGCAGTGCGACTGGAGCGCTGTGAGGGGGTGTGGTAGGGGGTGCTGTGGAGAGGGATGGGGTATAGTGGGACAGGGGTATGGAGGGGCTGGGGCAGTGTCCATTCAATTCAATTTATTTGAATGTGACCATTGGTCATTGTCAACATACAAAAGACATACAGGCATAAAATATAAGAAAAACCCCTTGTACCTACACAGATACATTTAAAATTAGGTTTATACCTTCACAGTCACTACTGCCCAGGCTACCCCCTATTGGACCCCTCCCTCTTATTATGGCTTCTCCTTAATAATATATTTAGGACCCTAAATAATATATTTAGGGCCCTAGATCTCTAATACAGAAAACATCAAGGTCTGAACAGGGGGCTCTACCGTTACTCCTCCAAATAGTTCCACAGGGATTTTCCCTGTAATTTTTTTTTCCACATTTCAACAGCGTGTGATAGAAACTTCATTACACTCTGGGTGTCCACTGCACTCAAATCAGATAAGGCTGCCTGCAAGAGGCAAGCCTCCGTGGTGCCAGGGAGTTTATCCATAAGCGGTTTGAGAAACCTTTCCCGTATGGGATCATACAGATGGCAGGCAAAGAGCACATGTTGGGTAGACTCTGTGGCCAACATGTCATACGGGCATAAATGGTCTCCATAAGGGATGCCCTCAAAACGGCCTTCCAACACCCCAAAAGGGAGTGCGTTCAATCTAGCACACAAGAACAGATATTTTTCTCTAAATGTCCTAGTTGTAGACAAATAGCCTGCCATGCTGCCCGTAGAAGGAGCCCATACAGCATACTGCCTCAAATGATGCGATCCAGCCACCATAGTCAAATCAACCTGTCTATCTATATCATGGCATCGCTCAATGATATCCCTTCTAGACACTTCTGGGTCTAGAGCCTCAATATGTGATTCCAAAAATCCCATAGCCAGGAGATGCCCATTTATGGCCTTGCGCCATGTGCTAAGATACGTGTCCTGGAATATCGCTCCTAATAGTCTGTTCTGGGTCAGACTCTTTGCCTTCAGCCAATAAAGTACTGCTCTTTCCCTTGCTACCACAGACCAGGCCCTAATACCCAATTCCAGTCTCATGGCCACTGCTGGGGTCCCCCTGGGCTGCTTTGTCAGAACGCTCCTAAATCTGGTCTGCAAAGCATCCAGATTTGTCTTCCCCAAGGGGGCCCAAATTTTGGTGCCATACAGACACGAGGCCCTTACTTTGGTCTCAAAAACCTGGACAGCCATATCCAGGCGTTTCCTCCTTGTACCAGAAAACAGCCTCAAAATTGCTTGCATTTGACTTTTGGCTTGGGCAGTGTGAATAGGGTAAGGAATGGGTTGGGGGAGTGTGAAGTGGTAATAAGGGGGTGCTGGGGAAGCATGATAGGGTACAGGGTAACCTGGGTAGGAGACTGGTGGAGTGTGAGGGGACAGGGCAAATGGATGCTAGGAAGCAGGTAAAGTGGTTTCTGGACAGAAAAGCTAGTGGGAGGCAAAAGTTTTTCTGTAGCCACAATTTCTCCTCCAGAATGAATAAGTATGAAAGATGGTTTTTCATCTTCATTCTTTGAAAGTAGAATTGTTTAATTCTGTAAAGTGTGAAATGTAAAGTTAATTGTAAATATTGTACAGGAAATTAAATTGTTTAATTGAAACTCCTTTATTGTAAATAAAACTCTCTAATTATAAATACTTTATTGTAAATGAAATCCTTTAATCCTTTTTTGTGAATAAAATCCTTCACTGTATAGTTTTTCTACAATGGGAGGGGCCTCGAGAGGGGATATGGGTTATTGGAGAGGGACTGCTGTGTGGGGGTGGGGGCTGTGAGAATGAGGGACTTGTGGGGGGGGAGGGTAGAGTGAGAGGCTTCTGTTTGGGGGAGGGGAGCGTGAGTGCTTAGGTCCATCCCAGGATGCTCAGTCAGGACTTCAGGGAACTGGCAGAGGGGCATGGGATGGATGCCCACAGCAGGGGCTGCAGGTCAGGATTGCAGGGCACTGGCAGAGCTGTATGGGGTGGGTGCCCACAGCTGGGACATCAGGGGATGCAGGTCAGGATTGCCATAAAATAGATTTGGCAGGCAGGGATAGGTGAGGTTTGGTTAGGTTTCTGGGTGGGGTTGTGCAGGAGGATGAGGGTTTGAGGGGGTGTGGGTTTTTTTGTATGAATTCTTATTTTTTTTATGGATAGTGAGTTGACTTGAGCCTTGTGGGAAGGGCAGCATAGAAATTCAATAAATTAAATAAATACATTTCAGTATACAGTCAGGGATTCCAGTATATATGGCCATCCCCACCCCAGAGGCAGCTGCATTTCAGGTGAGGGATTTCAGTATATATGGTCACCCCCCACCCAAGCAGCAGCTGCATTTCAGTACACGGTGAGGCTTTGAAATTCTGAACTTCACTATTAGGGTACCAATCGTGGAAGTGTGCCAGAAGGGGAAATTTAGTACATTGCATGTCCACAAAATGAGGAAATTCTATACACAAAAAACCTTTTGGTTTAAGAGAAATTAGGCCCTTTCAAATTCAAGCATGCTCCAAAACACATGGGAATTGTAAGTTAAGGCTCCTGCCTTAACTTCTGTGCCATATAAGCAGTAAAGACACTGTAAGTGAGCACAATGTGAGACTGTACAACTTAGGCTCCATGCACCCACAATTTGCATTGGTCTTTCAGCCCCAATCCTCTTCCTCTGCAGGTTGGGAGCAACACTGAAGCTGGGGACAGGAAGGGGTGAGGGGGAAGCAAGCCCCCTCACTCCCTCACTCCTTTCCCTATATCCTTTCATTTAGATTGGGGAGAATGGGACAACTGAGTACAGAGAGGGTGTATATGGGAGAAACAAGGTTGATAAATGTAGGATGTGTACATGAAGACAAGACTGGGGGAAGTTGGGCAGTGGGAGAAGTGTTTACCTTAGGAGGGGAAAGCCAGGTGCTGCGGGAGTGTTTATGGAGGACAATGTAGAGCATGCAGAGAAATGGGTGATATGTATAGACTAGGTGGGGGATCAGGCAATGATGGGGTGTGTGTGTATATATTGGGAGGGGAAGAGAGGTTTGGGGACAGGTGTATATTCAGGGAGAACTCCAGCCCAACCCACTAGCTCTCCTCCCCTTACAGAGAATCAGGGAGCAATTGCATAGGGAACAGAAGTAAGGGTGTGTGAGTGGAATGACAAAAAAAAACTGGAGAGGAGGTGGAATAATGGTGGGGAGGCTATAGGAAGTGCAACAATAGGGAGGCAGCTGGGTGAAATGATAGGAGTGCTCCTCATGGTATCCTATCACTCTTCTGAATCAGTTATTTCACTCAGAACCTTTTCAGTCAAACCAGGGCTGGAGTTAGGAATTTTGCACTCCTAGGTCCTTCTCAGGCTGCTGCCTCCAAGCCAAGCCCTGCCACAAGCCCCATCCACAAGCCAAGCCCCACCCCCATGCTGCGTGTTCATGGGTGGGGGAGCCCCATGTGAACAACGCGGTGCACGCAGCCGCAGTGAATGGGGGTGCATGCGTGTGCCCACGTAATGCATCCCCACTTACCCCCCACTCGTCCTCATGCATGGAGCGACCAGGAAAAACAGCGGTTGCACCGTGGATGTGGATGAGTGGGGGGTGAGTGGGGATGCGTGTGCAGCCATGTGCACACCCCTCCTATGCACCAGCACATCCACGGATCCCCCCCACCCGGCAGAGCCATGTAAAAAGGACCTGTGAGGAGCCACTCAAAGAAGAACAGAAGGTTGCTGCCTTGTAAATAAGGTTCTTGAAGATGGCTCCTAATGTTCTCACAACAACAACAGCATTTTACTTCCCTCAGGCTTTTGGTGAGGGAGAGGGGTAGAGTGCCCTCCAAATCTTTCCCTGGCTCCTCCTTCCCCTCGCCCCCTTGCTGACTTAACCTGAATCATCATATCCATCTTGTGTAACATTAAATGAGTAACTACACCTTTGTAACTAAGTCAAGCACATACACCTGAGACCTCATGAGTTTATGAATGTATCCTTGTTTCTTCCTCCATTTTCTCCACCTTTTGTCCCCCCCACCCTTCTGACGCTATATAAATGCTTAATAATAATAATAATAATAATAATTAATAAAAATAATAGCTTGGTGCCCAACCGTAAAAGCTCCATTCCTCTTGAAAAATGTACTTTTGAAGAAAAATGAATTTTTAAAATTATGGGCACAAATACAGTAGTTTAAACTCCTTGTGCCTTTAAGTAGCTGTTGTCTTTATTCCAGTGATATGAACACCAGGACCAGGAAATGCTTCATATAGTAGATACATTGCTGAGCACATGACTTAACCAGCAGCACTATAAAGATGAGAATGTAGCTTCCTAGGTAGCATTATGGCCCACAGGTACTCATGTTCATTGCATTTCCCCATTGGTGGCAAATGCAGTGAATAAGGGGCCTAGATATGATGATTGATTATGCATGGCAGCACATGGTAGATATGGGCAATGATCTTAGGTGGCAAGTTTCATATCAAGAAGAGGCTTCTTCTGAGGTAGCTATTCTGTCTCTACTGTCTGTCTTCAAAGTATAAGACTGCCAGGCACAAAGAGTCTACTTTTAATGTTTTTGTGTTTTATATTGAATTTTATATTACTTACTATTTTTTATTGTTGTAAACCGCCCCAAACTGCGGAAGCAGGAGGGGGGCGGCATAAAAATGTAATTCATTGAACTACTCTGCCTCACACTACTAATAGTTTTGTGTTTGGCGGAAACCCCATCAGCACTTCTGCACCTATTGCAGATTTCCATTTAAAAATAGGGAAGAAAAACATACTATCCCTATCACGAAAAACAGTCCTATACTATTCTTCTATTCTTTGAATTCCCTTGTATTAACTGTTTCTTAGGATGGGACAGGGTCCCGAGTTGACTGCATTGCTGCAATTTGTAGTGATTTTTGCAGAATCAGCCAATCCTAGCAGAATCAGCCAATCCTGACCATGACCCGAGGGTAAATAGGCCCCTGGGAGATGAATGGTGGGTGGGTGGGGTCGGAAGGCCCTATGTTTGCGTGAGGAAGGTGCTGAAATTCCAGAGGATTTGAGTCGTGTTTGATTAGCAAAGTTGTGATTCTATGTCAAACCTATTGCAAATTTGCTTCCCAGAATGCATAGTTATGCAAATCAAGTTAATTATGCAAATATTAATGCTAGAGGTGAATTTGCAGAATTTGGCTTCACTGGTTGCAGAATTTAAGATTTTTTTGGTGCAGTCAACTCAGGTCCCTGGGATGGGATCATATTAAGGCTATTTCTTTTCCTTTTATTTTCAAATGCATGGGTGGGTACCATGGCAGTAGAGATTGTTAGTGAGGCAAGGCTGTAAGGTACAGGAGCATGTCACTTTTAGTAAACTGTGGAAGGATGACTGTACTGTATACAAATGAACTGCACATTGTTTATTGGCCATGTACTCAGGATGATGTCATTAATTTCAATCTGGGATGGATTTGCACATGTTTATTGTTCCATCTGATAACAGCCCGCATGCTTGTGTGCGGGTTTCCAAGGGCTTTGGGAAGGAAAGGAGTGCTGAGGGAGGCTGGGGGTAGTGAGGGGCAAATCAGACAAGTAGTGCACCAAAGTCCCTCCTGCTCACACACTGCCTAGTTTTCCTGTGCGTAACTTTAACAGATACAAACACAGCCAACAAGGTTAGCATGTGGCAATGGCCCTGTAATTCTAATCAATCATCCTCCGATGTGGCAGTCCCAAAAAGGCAATCTGGGTCGGTTCCTACTGCCTGTTTGATCATACCATGGAGAGCAAACCAAACAGTCTGCTTTTGTTTGTGATGAAGTTTCATTATCCTTCAAAGAGCTTTCTCTAACGGTTTCAAAGTCGTTATTGTTTTGGCATTTTTCCTGACATTCTTTCCTGACATTATTTATTTTAATGTATGGTATGTTGTTCATTTTGGAACAGGGCTCAAAAATATCTCCATAAATGCTGTGTCAGATTGGTGAATGCCACATTTTATTATGTGCATTGCTAGAGGTACTGCTGTAATGTCTTCAGAAACCTTGTGTTTTGTTTAACTCTGTGGAAATCGTTGCTTCCCAAGACACAACAGGTTAAGGTTATTCTCAAGCCATTTGAACTCCTGGTGCTGTGATCCTCAAACCACTTGATCCAGAGAAACCCTGGGCTTCAATGGGGCGACGCTGTTTTGAAGATCGCAACCCTAGAGTCCAATTCTGCAGCTCTTGCTCAGAGTGAGCAGCCCCTTCCTCAACAAAAGAAGGTCCCATTTGTCTCAAGGCTGTTCTCAGCAGGCTAGTCTGTAAGCTTGAGTATTGGGGTGAGGGAGCAGAGAAGAATTGACTTCTTGGGGTCAGAATTCATGTCCTCCTGCTTTCTTGATCCATAGGGAAGGTAAATGTTACCAGGCCTTTGTCCAGTGCCACTTATTTACCCCTCCTGCAGGATCCAGATGCCCTGGCTGATATATTGGCTGGTGGAGCCAATTCTTTGCTCTCCCATCCCCACTGATTGAATAGAAGAAAGAGATGCAGCAATTTGTTCTGTGTAGGGTCTGTCCAACGAGGTGGCCCATGCAAGAAAGTAAGGGAGTTCCTTATACCCAGGAAGGGAGAGATTTTCCAAATGAGGGGAGACTCCTCCATTCAAGTTTGAGGCTGTTTCCCTTTTCTGTCGAGGGCCCCCTCTTCCTTACCTTAACCACTGGAGCTAAAGCAGCCACTGCAAGGGCAGTGGTAGCAAGATGAAGGAAGCCCCCCCCAAAAGCAGGAGTACTGAAGATCCTTGAGTCGGTGTTGGATCCAGCGAAGCTAGACTCCTATGCAAAATAGTGGTGTGGGCCCCCTACTATCACAGAATTTATTTTGCCAGACACACATCACTGACTTGCCCATAAGAAAAAGGAAGATGTTACCATAACTGAGGTTAAGTTAAACATAACATCCCCTAGAGGTGTGCACCAGCAACCCATGTCATTGTTTGTTTTTCATTTTTCATTTTTGTTGTTTCAGGCCACTTTCAGATATGCCTCCCCCCTGTGCATATTCTGGCTGTGGGGGGAAATGCGCAGCCAGATTATGCGCGGGGATCGACCGGCCCGAAATCCCCCCTGCCGCCCCCAGTGTGTCTGTGTGTGTGAGGGCTTTGAGACCGGCCGATCCCTGCACATATTCTGGCTGCACATTTCCCCCCACAGCCAGAATATGCACCGGGGAGGGGGGGGGGGCATGTCTGAAAGTGGCCTGAATCTGTAGTTTTCCTTTTCGTTAATATCAAAATTTTGTTTTTGTTTTTGCTTTCGTTTTCTATTTCAATTTGGTTTCAATGGAAAAAACATTTTTGGTGGTACCTTTTTTGTTTTTCATTATATTTTGATGAAACATGGGGAGATTATACCTCCAATGGATGGCATTATGTGTAACAAATTTATGAAAGTTTTGATAAAGGAATCTGTTTTTATAAGCAGTTGAATTATGGAGAGAGAGAGAGATACAAACTTTATTGTAAGCCACATGTCCATCATAACATAATCATATACAAAAATAAAAAATATAATAACCATCCTAATAATCATTAACATATATAAAATCCCAGCACATATCAACACATAAATCAACAATGATTGGAACTATTTAGGCCAGAAAGATACCTTAACATAATAATAAATATACTTAAAAGGAGGTTCCACCAAGTATAAATCTACTTGAGCAACCATAGGCTATTTATATCTATCCTCTATTCTTAATCAATGTTATGGTACCATGGCTGATATCAATCTAAGGCTTCTGCTCATATATTGTACAAATTCTAGCAATTCTAGAGGCATAAACAGCAACCAACTTAGATCTTAGAGGATCAGTATCCCCCAACAAATATATTAGTTGCAGAATCTTGGGTCGCGAGAGATCCCACCCAACAATAGATTGGAGTTGCTTACACTGATTATCGTATATAGGGCATTTCAACATATAATGTCCTAAATCTTCCACCTCTATTCCACAGGGATATATCCGATTTACATAAGGAATTCCCTGATATCTCCCCAGCAGAACAGATGTATGCATACTTTGTAGCCTTAAACTAGTAACGGCTTTTCTGAGTATGGGATCTACTATGTTATAAATGTATGTAGCACCACCCTTACCTGGGATCATATATTTGTAGAAAGCAGAAATGAGAGATCTCGATGCCGTGGCCTTCTGTATTTGTCTGTCAACATCTAACACTCTTTGTTTATGCAGTCTGGTGCTAAACCTACTAGTGTTAGCATGGAAAAACGCCTCTGAAAAACCCAAAGACAAGAGATGTACCTTCACGTTAGACCACCACTCATCTATGCCACATTCAGTGTCTTGCAACTTTTCTAACATAGCCAATCCCAGAAGGGAGGTGTCGAGGGAATCCCTTATTTTAGCCCAAAATGTCAGCATTCACAACTCTCTTAATGTGGCTAGGGATTGTCTACCCAACTCCAAATTTATTATGGCTGGGCTAGATGAAGGGGAGAGTGCCAAAATTCGTCTCCAGCAGCCATTCATTACTGGTTCAAGGAGAACTGTTGCATGATGGCATATCCCCAGATCTGGACTCCATAGAGCATTTTTGATATTAACTTGGCATCCAAGATTTTTTGAGCTGCGTTACTACAATGTTGGCCATTGAGATAAAAAAAACTCGCAGTAACACCAAAGATTCCATCTTCGCCTTCTGTTTTACTACCAAAATATGTGATTGCCATGACCCATTAAAGGTAAAGATAATGCCTAAATATTTATACATATGAACCTGTTCTAGTCTATGCCCCTGCAAGGTCCATGTATGACTAATAAATCGCCTAGTGAAAACTAGCATTTTGGTTTTGTCATAATTTATTTGAAGGTATATAATAAATAAGGTTCATTTCCTTGCATCTTATCCCAAAATCCTTCAATGACCTGAATTATGATGTTTTGCAAAAATCTGCATATACATTTCTGACTAACATCTTTGTCTCCCTTCTCGCGTAGATAAAACTTGGCAAGTTTATACCCCTCCCTATGTTTAATATTTATACCAACTTTCAGAAGGATTGGATAAAGGGTTCTGGTGGTATAAGCAATTAATTTATAAATGTGTGTCTGACTGTAACAACTTTTATTCTGAGCAGTGTACATGACATTTGGCAGGGCTGTATCTCACACCTTCAGGATCATCTCTGCCAAATATCAGAAAGATGTCATAAAGGGTCCCAATTGTATATGCCTGCACAGCATATGCAGAGAAGGATCCTATGCCAGGTATTCTCTTATGTGTCACTGTGGCTTAAGATCGGTTTGTGATGCCAATTGGCCAGCAGAAATGTCAACCAAATATCCTATTTCTGTGCTGTGACCATTCCAACCTCTCTCCCCCACTTGTTACTGGGAAGTTGGAAGCATCTGTTTAAGAAAGAGCCAATAGAGGTTCTCCTATGTCCTCTGTCACAGTGCTACAGAATGTGATTGTGATGATAATTGGCCAGCCTGGATGTATAAACTATGTCTCCTGTTTTCTGGGATGCTATCCCCAAAGTCCCAGTTATGTCCCTTCTATATCCGCCTCAGGGTCGCCCCCCTAAAAAACCTAAAAGCCACCACCAATTGGTCCTGTAAAGCTGGAAAGCAGCAGTAATTGGCCAGTGAATGTGTCTGTCAGTCTGCTGGGTTACTCCCCATACTCCCTCCTACAGCCTCCCTCCCCCTGCCATGCCAGGTACCTGCCTCTGACTGGCACTGCATGTGCTGCTATTTATCTGAATAATGGTCTTCAAGGGGACAACTTCAATTGCTTATAAAATTGGGGCCGTTGAACAAATTGTTCTGCAGTTTGACAGAGATGACAGGGAAGGTGTGGGATATAATACTGCCAAATGTCTTGTAAACAGGATGGAAATAAGAACATCACAGCTGTTTTTTAAGTTAATGACTTATAACACCAGGACCCTTTAGCCAATATTTCTGAAAATTGGCAGAATTGGTAAACATTTACAGCGATATTATCTTTCTAGGTTTAATGCAAATTGTATGGAAGATAAAGAAATTGTAGCCAGGAATGTGTATGCAACTTTTCTTAAAATCACAATGTTCAATTGCTTATAAAATCAGTTCCCTTTATCCAATCTTTCCAAAATGTGGTCCACATAGTGCCCACCATTTCAGGTACGATCTTCCAAAGTGTCAGCAGAATTTAATAAGAAACAAAAAAGTTATAGTCAGAAATATGTTTTTTCAGTGTTTTCCCATTATTTCAAAAATGAAAATTTGTTTCCCCTCCCTCCCCCATTATTATTATATTTCATTTTCATTATTATAATAATGAAAATGAAAATTTTCATTTTCATTATAACAAATATGGATTGAACACCCCTAACATCCCCTCGGGGGCTAGGACTTCCTTTATTGCAGGTCTGTACAGGTTGTGTGTATGTTGTTGTTTCTAGATTACTTATGGGACCGTTGTATTGTGGGGGGGCAGTGGAGGTGGCTCCTGAATTGCTGAAGACCCTCCACAGGCCAGGGCTCCCTGCCTTTAAGTGTTAGTGGGGAGGGAGAGAATGGTCCCGCACACACACGTACCCTCACGCTCACGCCTTTTACGCTCTGGCTCTGATAGATATATGAGGGAAAACGGTGTCCATCAGGATAGTATGTCGGCCCAATAAATCTCAGAGATGAGTCCCCTATCATCATAGAGCACAGAGCACAGGTGAAGGCCTAAGCCTCTCCGTTCCCTACAGGGATCCCAAACACGCACAGTCACACGGGAGGGGAAGTCAGGGATACCTGGTGGGGTGTTGGGGGGGTAAGGTTCCTAGGGGAGGAAGAGAGGAAGGAGGGCTACACAACACTCCGGTACAGGGAAGGGAGTCCTGGGAGGGAGGAAGGGAACCCAAGCGTGTACGCAGACACTTACCTTTCACGCACCCACACACACACTAGGACGAGGGAAGCAGACACATAGCAACCAATTCTAGAACACACACAATTCCAGGTAATGCACAAAGATCCAACTTAGCTTTCAGATGGGGGCCAGCTTCTTGCTCTGATTACCGGCACTGACTGATTCTCAGCGCCGGCTTTTAATCCTGAAGCCCCGCCTCTCGATATGCCTGCAGCCTTGCAGAATGCCACAGTGGTTCAGGAACTGACCCTGTGCTTTGTGGGGTCACCGGAAGCAGCGTGGCGCTGCTGTCAGAGGAATTGGTTTCCTTAGCAACCGAGGGCAGCCACAGTGCTGGGGGTGCTGTGGCTTGCATTGTTGTGGGCGGCGTGGGAGGGATGGATCTGCCGGGGCGCCCTCAGGGCCCACGACTGACATTAAGTCTCTGTGGGCCTGTCTTTTAAACAAGTGCTTTTCACACCCATGCTTCCATTTCAAGTTCAGTCATAGACCAATGCATGCCCCACCCCCCTCTGCAGTTGCCCAGTCCCAGTATACACCTGCCTTAATCCAACCCTGCCCTAGATGTTGCACAGAAAGGAGAGTAGAGCTCTTGGGGGAGCTCTGTGCAAATATTTGTGGCTCCTTTACTAGAGTGGGAATGGGGAGGCAAAATGTTATTCCTTCTGCTAGTGCACCAGAACCTCTTGTGGGACCCCAAGCAGAGGGAGTTGCATTGTCTTAATGTTGCCCCTGAAGGGAGAGAGCTGAAAGCTGGGGTGGGGGAAGGGGGGGGAAGAGACAAGTGGTCTTAAGAAAGAGGATAATAGTCCCATGGGGTTGGGGGGTGAGTGTCATGGGACACTCACACATATTCTGTGGGTTTCAGCACCTAACCAACAGATATGAGTGAGTGTCCCAGAGGACACCGATAGCCCGCCTCTGCAGCTATCCCTGTCTAGTCTCCTTCCTGATCAGCTCCCAAGGAAGGAACCGAGCAGGAAGGGGACCAGGGCATCAAGCCACCTTCCCACCGCCCAACTGCTTCCCTGAGCAGCTGGGTAGCAGGAAGGTCGCTTGGTGCACCAGCTGCCAACGTGGTTGTGTTTCTTCCAAGGTGGGAAGGAAGCCAGTGGGGCTGGTAGCCAGTGTGCTGAGCCTCCACGTGCTGGCTGTGGTCCTGGTTCCTCTCATTCCCTGGTGGGAAGGAGATGAATAGGGGTCTAAAGGGGGATAGGTTACGTCTGGGGAAGGAGCCTTCTCTGGCTGTGACCCCTTTCAACGGATGGCATGCACAACATGCTCCTTGATCCTGAGGTCGCCAGGTGGGGGACAGTTGGGGAACTCGTGTTCCCAGCCCATGTCCACCTAATGAACAGACCAATCAATACCCACTGGTGAGTGGCTATCGTGCCATTTATTAATACCCAAAGATTGCACTCTCCAGGGTCTGGAAACTGTGTTGGTTGGGGGCAAGTCTCTTCCTTTGATACAGCACCCTTGTCCTGCTCTTGCTTACACTATTTTATTCCCCTCTGTTGGAGTGCAGAAGCGCAGTGGTTAAGAATGGTAGAATCCAGCCTCAATGGAGTGGTTATTCCCACATTTAGTAGCTCTTTAAATTCTCTTTTCTGTTCTCGGCTTAAAAGCCACCAACAGCAAGAAGCTCAGACTTTTTCAACTAGCTTGAGAAATTGGAGTTAAGTAATAGTTACACGGAGCAGCCCAACAAAGGGTAGAGAAAACCATCTCCCTGCATCTGCTTCTCAGAACAAGTCCTTCAGTGTGGTTACTGTCACATGTTTGATTGACTTGGCTCCCAAGCTGATGTTTACACTGTTGTATTCATCTTGCTCAGATGTCTGTGACATGCAGCCCAAATGCAGTGAAGCTGACGGGAAATGTAAGGAGAGTTAGACAGATGACAACTTCGCCGTTCTTCAGAGCTGATGTGGGATGATCTGTCACCTGATGATAGGCCACAGCCTGTCATTTATTTACTTACAGCTGTAATGTGGGTAAAATGAACAGGAAAAGGAAAGAAGTGACAAGAGAGGAGAGGCTATTGCCAATCCCTGTAAAAACTCACCCAGTTTTTTTTAATTCTGGGAATACAGTATTGTCACTCAGTGTGGCACAGACACTCTTGTTGTTTCTAGAGGCTGGAAGTGTGTAGTATAGGTTCAGTGCATAGACAGGTTCCATGCAGCCTTCTGTTCCATGCATCCTTCCATTCCATGAAACTGGGCCCACTCTACTACCGTGATTTTCAAAATGGAGGATGGGGGAAGTTTCTGGAGAGACATGAGCAGAAGCACAGCTTCTCAACTCCTAGTTCCTCTCCGAGCTACAAGGAATTTCCAAAATGGTAGGGCTGCCTGGATGGGGGAGAGGGTGAGAAGACAGAGAGAAAATAGGGAGGCAAGGGCAGGGTGTGTTGAGAAAGAGAGGGAGCAAGGGGAATGTATGTGTGTGTGGCAGTGGACTGGAGACCTCAAGTAGTACTGACAAAAGAAAGAAGGATTCAGTCATTTTGAGAACCCCATTCTACAGAGGCCTTACCCTGGCCTGGCTCGTAAACACACACATTGTGGCTCGTGTGGCTGGTGACAAGTATGTCCTTTATGTACAGGCACCTTGCTGTGGCTGCTCCATCAGAGGAGACTCGGTGCTCCATGTTAGACACTCGAAGATGCAGAAGGCCTGGCGCTGCACTCCTTGCCACAAATGAATTTCTCCCTCACAGTGGTGGGCTATAGACTGTCAATTGTAGCACTACCATCTCAAGAGTTTAAAGCTCTTGAATGCTCTTTCTGTTGTTCTCTTATTTAAAAAAATGTCATCATTGCTCACTCCTAGGACTGCCACATTTCCAGACGCTTTGACCTGGAAGAGGGCAGACCGAAAGGTATCTCGCATTCCTTTTCTGACATGACCACACACCCTTGAAACATCTTTGGATACCCCTCTTCATCTCACCCCAGATCATCTGGGGTAACAAAGGCTACACCTGGATCTTGGAGTGTGTAGATGAAACCTGGAGGGATGGCAACATTAGCCACTCGCATATCACTGCAGGACCTCGTTACAAAGACCTTTTGGGATGAGAGGAGGCATATTAGCTGTGCTGCCTCAGGGGTAGACCAACTGTGCCTCTAGGCATTTGTCCCGTTCATAACTCCTTCCTGTGTGGGGAAAGAGAACAAAGATTTCACTCATTCTCTGCCCACTATCTGTTCCCATGGATATATGAGCAAGGATGGAGTGAACACTTACCACTGTGCTTGTAGATCCATGTCCAGCTATCCTGTGCTGGATAGGGATGTGCGAACATGGTTTGGAAGTTCGGAGTTCAGACCGAACTCGGCTTGTTCGGACGACCGAACCGAACTTCCGAACTGAACCCGAACTGACCGAACCGAATTCGAACCGAATGACAACCCGACTGAACAGTTCGTTGATGTTTGGCCACGTTCGGTTGAGTTTAGGTGGGAAAAACGTGACCGAAGGCCAAGGGAGGGGGAGGCAGCTATGGCGCAGACTTCCTGGTACTGGGGGGTGGAGAGGCTTGGAGTAGCAGCCAGCCTACCCAATCACCTTTCCTTTTCGACTGAACACTAGCTTCACAGTCTGCGATTGGCCAGGGGCTAGGTTGCACAGAGCCAATCGGGCCTTGTGGTAAGGCAGGAGCAGCAAGTAACAAAACTCTTTGCCCTGCCCCCCTTCCAAAACCTTCTGAGCCAGCCACTGATCTTGTCAGCAGGCATTTTCAGAAGGCTCCCCGACTCCCAGCAGTTTGCTTCCCTCATCCATTATCAATCCTCCTCCCATTTCACTCATCCAACAGATTTACCTCCCTATTATCATTTAGTTAGATTATATTAGATAGATTTACCAGTTATTTTTATTTTTTATGCCTCCCTGTGTTCTATCTCCCTACCCTCCATTGAATCCATTCCTTTCCCTCTCCCTTCATATTCCATATTCCATCCCTCATTCCCTTCCCCTGGTTTTTGATTTATTAGAGTAGGATTAGATTGATTTAGATTTTATTTCAGTTTCTGTACCCCTCCCTGTGTTTTGAGCTGCCTGTGTCCCGCCCACCCCTCCACATCCCTGTGAAATATTGTGTGTGTGCATATATATATATATATATATATATATATAATGAGTGAGACAGAGAGAGAGAGAGAGAGAGAGAGAGATATGATAGTAGTTGCTAGGTAGGATTATAGTTAGCTATTACAGTTAAGTTAGCTTACTTTATAGAGATATAGTGATCTAGTTTTAGAGTGTTTTTTATATTCCATTATTTAGTTTCATAGGTTTAATAATAGTTATTAGATAGTTAAATAGCAGTTAAATTTAGTGTAGTATAGATAGATACATATAATATTTGATAAAAAAATAATAAAAACATTTATTTAAAATAATTAATTGTGTGTGGTTTGTAGAAATGAATAAGGGAGTGATGAGAGAGCGAGGCTGCTCTGCTGCCCGTAAGGCAGCCAATGGGGCTCGTGGCAGGGGCCGTGCCATCAGAGTGCCAGCAGTGGGCAGAAGCAGCAGCCCAAGCACATCCTCACGCCCCAAGATGTGAAGGCCTGGTGATGATGTTGGGTCTTACTCTCCCAGCACTAAGGGCCAGGCGGTTGGGCGTCACCTCCTTGCAGTAGAAGAGGCTGTGGTGACTGTGACATCTGCGGCAGCAGGTGATTCAAAGGACAAAGAATCCCAGCAGGGGCCAGCATTGCCCCCCGACTCCCCCATTGTTGAGAGCCTGGTTAGAGGCAGGGCACGATCCCCAGGCAGCAGCAGCAACAGCAGCTATAGGGGGCAGGGGGAGAGTGCTGCTCAGAGTGGGAGCAGCATGGGGAGTCCTACAGCCTCTGTCACTCTCTTTGTGGATGGGGACAGCGATGCAGAGACTTCTGTGGAGGAGGTCTCTGTATCTGGTGCTGCTGAGGTGATGGCTGTCCCTCAACGAGCTGTGTCACCAGTGCCACCATGTCCTGCCCCTCCCAGGAGTGCGTCACCCGATGTGGGCCAGATGGCAGGAGGGGCTAAAAAATCATGGGTCTGGGAGCACTTTAAGATGCAGTCAGATGATCCACGGGAGGTGCAGTGCACTTTGTGCAATAAGGTGGTGAAGCGTGGGCAGGTGCTCACCAACCTGGGGACAACTGCCATGTCCAGGCACCTGAAATTGTGCCACAGTGCTGCTCTGCTAAGCAGGGAGGCAGGGTCAGTGGATCGTAGCCGGTTCCCGACCCAAGCGGCTAGTCATCCGCCTCCTTCATTGGGCAACTGTCCTGCTCCAGCGGCTGCGTCTAGCAGCAGGAGCAGTATCGCTGCTAGGGGGGAGCAGCAGGAGCAGCAGCCTTGCCAGCAGCGTCAGCCCACAATGGAGGAGCTGGGGTGGGGGCAGCTTCCAAGGCCATCAGCAGCTGGAGGGCGGCATGGCTTTCAAGAGAAAGCCACGCGCCTGTTGGGCAAGATGATCGCTGTTGATGGCCAGCCCTTCTCCATTGTCGGGGACACAGGGTTTAAGCGGCTGATGGGGTTCCTGGCCCCCCAATTTAAGATGCCATGCTGCACCACCCTCAGCCATATGGTGGTGCCAGGCCTGTACAGGGCGTTGAAGGAGAGGGTGAAGGAGCAGCTGGCACTGGCAGGGACTGGGGGTGCCACTGTCCATTTCACCACTGACCTGAGTTCCTCCAGGAACGCCCGACACGCTTACCTGGCGGTGACGGAGCACTGGTGGGAGGACCCAGCATTGGCACTGGACAGTGACAGGAGGGGTCCTGAAGCAGGGTATAGGTGGGCCCTGCTTCAGGCGGAAGTCATGGACTACCCTCACACTGCCAGGAACATAGAGGCAGCCTTGAATGCTGTGGTGGAGGAGTGGGTCATGCCAGGTGCACCGTTCACCCCGGGGTGTGTGATGACCAACAATGCACCAAATGCAGTTAAGACTGTCCGCGATGCGAAATTTATCAGCATCCCTTGCGCCGCACACACCCTTCACCTGGTGGTCACGGATGCTCTGGGCTTGGGGGAGAAGGGGATTGGGGCAGGCACCCTTAGCTTCCTGATAGAGCGGGGAAGGAAGCTGGTGGGGTTCTTTAACCACAGTGTTAAGGGCAGCGAAATCCTCCGGGCCAAGCAGGCTGAGCAAGGCTCCCCAGGGCATCTGCTGGTGCAGGACGTGTCCACGAGGTGGAATTCCACCTTCCAGATGCTTGAGCGGCTTGTGGAGCAGAAAGCCACCTTGCATCAGGTGGAATTGGACACAGACAGCGGGGCACCTCCAGGCTTCAATGGGCCAGAGTGGGAGATCCTGGCACAGACGGTCCTAGTTCTAAGACTGTTCCATGAGGTGACAGAGACCATCAGCTCATTCACAGTGACGATAAGCCAGGTGACCCCTCTGGTCCAGAGTCTCCACAGGAATCTGGAGGAGATCATGGTGCAGGGGCAGGATTGTGGCCATAGGGGCAAGAAGCTGGGGGCTGAGGCGGTTGGGCTGGCGCAGAAGCTTAAGGCAGGCCTGACGGCAAGGTTTGACAAGCTTCTGCAGTGGGGGGGAATATGTTGTGGGAACAATGCTGGACCCCAGGTTCAAGGGCAGCGTGGTACGCAAGTCATCCCTCTATGGCCTCTGGAAGGTTAATCTTTTGGGGAGGGTCTGGAAGGCAGAGCGAACCCTTGAGATTGTGCGGCAGAAGGAGAAGCAGGATGCCCCAGGGGTTGATGGGAGTGGGAGCAGCTGCCCCTCTCAGTCAGCGGGGGCTATTCCTTCCCCCAGCGCGAGCAGTAGCAGCAGCAGCACCAGCTGTAGCAGGATTAGCAGCAGCAGCACCCCTGCTGCCAGCAGCTCCTCCTCTGCATGGCCTAGAAAAGGGCAGGGACTGGCAGCATGTCTGAGGGAAGTGGTGCCCAGGGACAGCTATGAGAGGGAGGTATGATGGCGCCTCAGCAGCAGTTGTTACCTACCTGGATGAGGAGCTGTGCATCGATCCCAGTAGCGGTCCCTTGGCCTACTGGGCCGGCAAGACCAATGTGTGGCCGGCCCTGTCCAAAGTGACCAGGGGATTATTGTCATGCCCACCACCTCGTGTCCCCAGCGAGTGGGTGTTCTCCGTTGCGGGGGACATTTGCTCCCCGTACCGCCTGAAACTGGGGGCCAAGTTGGTGGAGCAGTTGCTATTCCTAAAGGTGAACCTTCCGCTGCTGGGATTCCCTAAGCTGCCCCTGGACAAGGAGTGATGATGCAGTGGCACATGCCATCCCATGCCAGGGGCAGTATTGGGAAGGGGCTCCTCGTCAATAAGGGCTGCTGCTGCTGCTGAGCTGAAGTGCTGTCTCTCCCTCCCACTGCTTCTGGCACCCTACCTGCCTACCCTTCCTCCCTCTCTCCCTCCCTCTCCCTCTGCCTCTCTCTTTCTATCATACTACATGGCCGACCTATCTGACTGGCTGCATGCTGCAGTGGGCATTGGGAAACTGTAAGCCTGCAAGCTTGCCTCTGGCTAGTGGCTAGATGATCTCAGCCTGCCTATCTGACTGACTCTCTCTAGCGCATTCTGCACAGTCTTCGCCAGTCTATCTTAGTGCCCTGCCAACTTGGTGCCAAGGTCCCAGCCTGCCTTCCCTACTGCCTCTCATACCATGCTGCCTGCCTGCCTGCCCGCCCCCCCGCCTGACCAGGTTGCAAAGCTTGAACCCTGCCTCAGTCTGCCTGCCTTCTGCTCATGCCACGCTGCCTGCCTGCCCACCCTCCTGCCCACCTGCCTGCCCACCCAGGTGGTCTATATCAAAGCCTGCCTCAGTCTGCCTGCCTTCTGCTCATGCCACGCTGCCTGCCTGCCTGGCCAGGTGGTCTTGATCAAAGTCTGCCTCAGTCTGCCTGCCTTTTGCTCATGCCACGCTGCCTGCCCGCCCGCCTGCCTGCCTGCCCAGGTGGTCTAGATCAAAGCCTGCCTCAGTCTGCCTGCCTTCTGCTCATTCCACGCTGCCTGTCCACCCACCCACTTGCCTGCCTGCCCAGGTGTCTGCTTCCAACGCTGCCTCTGCTCTCTGTGCCCTGGCAATCCAATCTCTGCTGCTGCTTCCAATGCTGCCTCTGCTCTCTGTGCCATGGGTTCTGTGCCTGGGCAATCCAATGTCCGCTGCTGCTCCCAAAGCTGCCACTGCTCTCTGTGCCTGAGCAATCCAATCTCTGCTGCTGCTCCCAACGTTGCCTCTGCTCTCTGTGCCATAGGTTCTGTGCCTAAGCAATCCAATGTCTCCTGCTGCTTCCAATGCCGCCAGCTCTAACAGAATGGGGCTTGGCTATCTCTTAGGACCCACAGACATGTTCAAATGAGGTTCAAATAAGGAGCAATGCCTCTTGGTGTGGAAGATTCTCTCCTGAAGAACTTTGCACAGAGAGCCATCTGTGAACTGCATCAAGAAGCAGCCACTCCAGTCCTTGGACCCGCCATCAGGGTCCTGGGGCCAAGTTACTGGCAGGGAGGGGCTGTGGCCAATATGTATCTAGAAGCTGCCACTCTAGTCGCAGGAACCACCGTCAAGGGTCCGGGGCCATCATTTCTCGCACATTGCGCTGTCATTCCACCACATCAAGAAGTAGCCACTCCAGCCCCAGGACCCTCCATCAGGGTTCTGGGGCCAAGTTACAGGCAGGGAGGACTGTGGCCAAGATCCAGAAGCTGCCACTCTAGCTCCAGGACCCACCATCAGGGTTGCAGTCACCTGTATCGCCCAGTAACTACTCCTTAAACTCACCAATCGCTTAAGAGAGTCATAGTTACTAGAGTCATAGTTACTCCCACCGTTTACCCGCGCTTCATTGAATTTATTCACTTTGACATTCAGAGCACTGGGCAGAAATCACATCACGTCAACACCCGCCGCAGGCCTTCACAATGCTTTGTTTTAATTGTTTAATTGTTAAACAGTCAGATTCCCCTGGTCCGTACCAGTTTCTAAGTCAGCTGCTAGGCGCCGGCCGAGGCGGGACGCTGACCCAGCCCCCGACCCCGGCCCCCTGCCGCGGAGTCTGCAGTTCACAAGAAGCATCTTCCCAATTATGGGTAGGTCATTTTCAGGCCAAAACGAGTACTCCAGATAAGCTAGTCCTGATGCGTTGTCAGTTCTTATCATGAGTAGGAGGGTTTACAGCATGAGAGATGTGTGGGGTGTACTTGGGTGGGGAGTTTATACAGAGTAAGAAACAGTGTCCACCAAGAAACAGTCTGACTGTACAACAGTAGTGGGTAAACTACACTAAAAAGCTTTAGCATTGCTGGAAAGAACTGGTTCATTTTGTAGGCTTGAAGGATACGTTTCAAGGCCCCAGACAGATTCTGATGGTAACAATTATTTTTCCTCAGAATATACTGTTTAAACTAATACAATAACTGCAACTATTTGCTTTTTCCTATTTTTGTGGAGTTCATTTTGTTAGTCAAAGGGGGTATTAGATGGGGTCACATAGCAGTCACTGCCTTGTAAGGCATACAGGCCCTACTTGCTTCTCTGTGAGGCGTGTCTGGTTCTACACATCCCTCTCCACTATAAACCTTACAAAGTCCCTTCCTCCCCCAAGATAATCATCCCAGGCCATGTACATGGGCACCAGTGCTGTACAGCAGCCAAACATTGCCCAAATGAAATAAAGAACAGGAGGAGTTCTACAGGCACCCTGCCTTTCACAAAGAAAAGAGAACTCTCCTCGGGGCTACCGAGCCATCTTGATGTGGAAGATTTTCTCCTGGAGATCCAATGTCTGGTACTGTGATGAACTTTACAATCATGTACTGCAGGGAAGGAAAACTAAGCCAGCTCTTCCTTCAGGTATGTTATGTATCTTGAAGACGGAATGGTGCTTGCCTATCCCTGAGGAGCAGTGCCTCTTACTGTGGAAGATTTTCTCCTGGAGATCCAATGTCTGGTACTGTGATGAGCTTTCCAATCAAGTACTGCGAGGAAGAGAAGCTGCCACTCTAGCCCTAGGACCCACCATCAGGGTTGTGGGGACATCATTCCTCACACAGAGAGCCAGGGTCCCCTTCTTCCATAAAACTAAGCCACCCTGTAGTGTTTAAGGCAACAACCTGCTCTGATGGCATCGAGCTCCTCGCTAGGCTAAGAAGCAACACTCTCCCCTTTTGAGGGTGACAGTTCCACCCTAACCCTTTCTAGGGATATGAGACAAGTCCATGTGGGGATGGGACACCGGGTGATGCAGCATGAGCTGAAAATATCCAGCTACTAAAAATGCTGTCAAATAGGCCACTTTGGGTAGTGAGATGAGTGGGAAGGAAAGATATTTGAGCTTTCTAAAGACCATTGTATTATTCATTTTTCCTATTTTCTTGGGTTTGTCTTTTTTTTTTTTTAAGTAGCTCAGGGACTGCCTACTGGCAGAGATGGTGGCACTGATGCAAATCCCAGCAACCCCGTTGAGCTGCTTCCACAGCGTGATACACTGTTTGCTGCGGTGTCCGTGCAGAAAGGTGCACAGTACTAAAAAGCAGCGTGTACTATTGCGTATACGCTGGCTGCTTATATGGAAGCCAGCTGTGAATTGGGCTGGAAGAGGTGGTAGTGAGTAAGAGTGGGTGGGTCAGTTACTGTCTTTACTGTGCCTGTAGCCTGGGGGTGGTAGGGTCTGCTGTCCCCAAGTTACGGGCTACATGGGGTGGCAGGTGCTGCTGGTAGGGGTAAACAAGCTGTATGAGATTCTACCACCTGCCAGCCTGAACTTCCACACAGAGGGATAAAAGATAGGAAAGTTCAAACAAAGCTCGTAACAATAACAACAAATGTAACTTTTATTAACAAAACAACAAGAACAACAATATTATAAAAAATAAACCAAACATTTTTAAATAGAAAGGAAACTTATGTACTAACAAACTTAGTCTTTTGGCCTGCCCCCCAGAACTTGGGGGAAAGGCATGAGTGGTGCAGGGGACCTAGGGGCAGGGGCCACGCCTGCCGGCATTTCATAGCCGTGTTCGACAGCATATTCAATGGTCCCTGCCACGGCTGACCGCCAGTTGCAGACTGACTGGCGGAAGAGCTCCAGGTTGGCCCTCTCTGTGGAGACAAACGGTGGAGACATACTTGGAGACATGCTGCCTCCACCTTCTTCTCCCTCATCTCGACCGCCTGGAACTGTTCCACCAGTTGGTCTTCCATTACCTGGAGGTGGTCCACAAAGTCCTGGTTGGTCCCCTGCACCTTGCGATGAAAGGCCCTTGCCGCTGCAGATTCCTGCTTCTGGGGGGGCTCCACAGCTGAGCTGGGGGGGGGAGTACTTCGCACATGGTGCCGCTTCTGTCTTGCCTTCCCCCCCCTTCTGCTGCTCCATGGCCACACAAGACTCCTGGGCCCGAATCACCTTCTGCCCATGGGCCTTCTCTATATGGTTGATTATCCCAGATGTGGTGCCCTCTCTCTGCCTCTGGATTCTTTTCTTGCAGATCTAAAGAGCATAAAAACAAAGATAGGAATATAAGACGTGCCATACTGTGTCAAAACAATGGTCTGTGTCAAGCCCTGCCTGCAGTCTGTCTCCACAAGTGGGTGGGCACCAATCTCTCTCTGCAGGGGAGTTTCATTCATAACAGGTCATAGAGGGCAATGCATGCATGCATATCCTGTTGTTCCATTCCCCCATGCCTTATCTTGCAGACGGCGAACCCATCCTCCTTATCATAAAAATTCCAGACATTGGACCTGATCCATCCAATGTCTGGGTGTGGCACTGCCGACCTCCATCTGCGTGTCCTCCGTGGCCTGGCACCAGTGCTGGGGCCGGCATCTGAATCCTCTCTGAAACAAGAACACATAAACAACAGCTAAGTGTCATGCATTTAAGATGATGCCTCTAGAAAGCCCCTGGCTGGCAAGTTCAAATCCTGCCCTTATTTGGGTGTGTGTAGGGCATGGGATGGCAACTGGAGAGTGGAGACCCTTGCTAGCCTGGCACGTGCTTGGGTGGGGGTGCTACTCATGGCAGAGCCCCCCACACTACAGTACCCTCCCTCTCTCTCTGTGGCATACAGAGAGTGCTAGGGGATGCTAGCCTTCCCTGGGGTGCTAGGGGATGCTACGGATTGCAACTAGAAAGCCCCTGGCTGGCATGTTCAAATCCTGCCCTTATTTGCCGGTTTGTAAGGAAGTAAAAAAAAAGTTTACAAAACTGCCAGCTCCTCCTGAGGCCACTGCTTGCTCTGCTTCCTCCTCCTCCGAGGAGCCAGGCACCACAGGGCAGTGCCAGTGCCCGCTACCTCCTCCTCCTCCTCGACTACAAAGTTCGCCCCCAGCCGGGGAAGCAACACTGCAGCCTTCTTCATTTTTTTTTTTTAAAGCACACACAAACTGAAGCACACAGTCAGTCACTCACAACACGCACCAACACTTACCAACCACCACAACAACAGCAGCACACCCAAACACAGCCAAAACACATGAACCAAACAGCCACCCAGCTAAACACACACTCACTCGCCACACAGCTCCGCACACACTCGAATTTCCTGTTTCCGGCCTGATCACGCTCTCGCGATACTTTTCCGAACGCCGACCCGAACATGACTTAACTGAACGGCCGAACCCGAACCTGACGACCGAACTGAACGACTGAACCGAACAGCCGAACCCCAAACGCAACCTGTTCGCACATCCCTAGTGCTGGGATATGAGGTGCATTTTCCCTCCCACCTTGTGTGTTCTTATAATCCAAGTGACAGTCTAGGCTTTATCATGAGTTAAAAAGAAATCCCCTTAAATGTTATGCTCAGGAAAGAGTCTGCGGCACTTCTGTGAAGATCATTGTATTTTATCACCTTCCATCTGCTTTTGGAGAGATTACTGGTGCTTCTGCACTTGAAACTGATGAATTTTTTAGCACAAGCCAGCAGCCATTTATCCTTAGGCTGTGCTCAGGCCCACCGTAAATATCCTCGTTTGTCTTAGAAATTTCCTCCCTCCGTTATTCTTTAAATGGAGAATCCAAAAAAGAGAGAAAAAGGGCTTTAAACTAGAAATACTTCCGGGCAACACTTGCATCTATATGTATCCTCTGTTAAGTGTATTTTGGGCATAATGGGAGATAAAATAAGGTGAGCTCTTGGTGTTCACAGATGTAATGACAAATCTATAGAAATCTATCATGCATTGAAATAATTGACTTAGTCCCAGTCCTGTAGCTTCTTTGACAAATGTTGATGCTGTTGTGTGTTCCAGTCACTACCTAAGAGTATCTTCCTCTCAACTGTTGGCTGAAGGATGTCATGTTTCTATGGGCTCTTAGATTACCACACACCAGAAGTGGGGCAGTGTGCTTATCTATGTGTAACAGTGGTTACGTGCAAGTGGCAGCTACAAGCTGTCCATGAGCATGATTTCCAGAACAACAACCCATATCAAGTGCACAGTGGAAAGTGTGTTTGTAACTTCACATAAATAAATGTAATGAAAATGAATGGTTAGCGCTACATCTGGTAACTCATGGTGTTTTCTTTCAAAGTAAACAGTCCAACTGTGGCCTTTGAAAATTGAGGATTCTCAGATTGTAGGGTTGCCACCTCTTGGAGTTTGACCCCCAGGACTCCCTTAGGACAAAATGGGAATCTCAGAGTCAAACTGCAAGAATTGCCAACCCTAATTCTCTGTTCCACTCTGTTTTTTGCTTTTTTTTTGCTCCCCACATGCCCTAGAGCAAGGATTATGCCAGGAGCTGGTGGAAGCAGTAGCACTAGGCCACACTGGTCTTCATGTATCCTCATTTTGTGGGCTGTTCCTTGCAGACCATTGGCAGCTGCTTTACTCTGAGTCTGCATGAGTGCCACACACCAAGCACAGAATTCAGGAGCTGTAACTGCATTCCTGAAGCCTCTTGTCCTTTTCTTTGCTCAGAGAAGCAGAGAATCTTCATTGGCAGTATGCAGACCTCAACTTAAGCTGTCGTTACGTTTTTATCTTACTCCGGTGAGATCAAGTCAGATTAATAAAAAGTTCTCAAATAAATGTTGGTACCACTGTGGAGGGATTGGTTCATACCTCCACAGTTGGTGGGATTGCCCGAAGGTGGCTTTTTTTTTTTTTGGCATAAGATTGTATATTACTGTTTCAACCCACTATTGCCCTTTTGGGCATTTTTCCTGATTGTGGGGTAGCAAAACTACATTTGTTAGCCTGTCAACAATTACGTCTGGTGGCTTTGTATACTATTTCAGTTTTATGGAAATCAGACAACAGACCGTCTGTTGAAAAACGGCTGGCCAAGCTTTGGTATACAATTTCCTGGAGCGGATTGTGGCTGAACTGCAAGATAAACTCGACATTTTTAATGTAATCTGGAATTTAACTTGGGATAACAAATGTTAGGCCAACATTTCTTTCCTTTTGTGGTTGTTTTTTCGGGTTTGTTTTTGTAGCTCCAACACCATTGTTGAGGTCTGGATATAGTTATGCCTAAATAATACTGTGTTGTACTGTAGAATTTGTTATGATCTCAACACTGACGGGCTTGTGTCTGTAACTGGTGTAATGTTATATGGTTACTTTCATGCCTGCGAGGTGTGCTTTTGCAAAGTTTCAATGCATGAGTCTTTCGTTATACAATAACATTTATTATTTTTAAAAAAAGAGAAGCAGAGAACCTGACGCATAGATTCAACCCCAATATCCCTTGTGCTGTTGTGGGAGCTGACTAGATTTGAGGCCTTATAATATATTTTATATTAAACACTTTACATTGACAAATTATATATACAGAGCAATTTTGATTCCATTGAAGTCAATCGCAGAACTCCCATTGAATTCATTGGGTGAGAACTACACCCATAGGCTAAGCATAGATATGAAGCTAAGACCAGTTGACCAACAGCTGAATCTAAAGCATAAGTTCCCAAACTGTGAGCATGTCCCTGAGTAGGATTGCACTTTGTAGTTGGTGTTGCAGTCTCGATTGTTATTTGCTATACTTTGCATGTCTTTATTACAGTCTGGAGTAATGGGATTATATTAGGAGTCTCATTTATTTATTTTTATTTATTTTATTTATAAAAAATTTCTATCCCGCCCCTCCTGTCCACAGGGCAGCCCGGGGCGATGAACAACAAAGATAAAACAATTTAAAAAGTTAAATATTTATCAAATATGCAGGGAAACATCCCCCACCCCCACCCCCTCACCGAAATCCTGGTGGAACAGCCAGGTCTTACATAAACGTTGAAATGACAGGAGAGTGGGAGCCAACCGAGTCTCCTCCGGGAGCGAATTCCACAGCATAGGGGCAGTCACCGAAAAAGATCTAACATCGGTGGCCACCCACCTTTCCCGGGGAACCTCCAAAAAGGCTCCCATGGATGATCTCAGAGGGCGCACAGGCACATGGGGAGTGAGGCAGTCCCACAGATAAGTGGGGCCCAGGCCATGAAGGGCTTTAAAGGTTAAAACCAGCAGCTTGAACTTAGCCCAGTGCTTATAGGTAGTCAGTGCACAGCCCGGAGCACGGGGAGGTTAGAGACCAGCTGATAACTGGCAGGAGCATCAACGTCAAGAGATGGTTTCTTGAGCAGAGACCTAACCACAGCCTCTTTCAGGCAATCAGGCACCCTGCCTTCCCGAAGGGAGGCACTAACCACCCCAGCCAGCAACCTCACTCAGCTCTACCTCACTCCCCTCACTCCCCATGTGCCTGTGCGACCCCTGAAATCATCCGTGGGTGCCTTTTTGGAGGTTCCCCGGGCGAGATGGGTGGCCACCGATGTGAGATTTTTTTGGGTGGCTGCCCCTGTGCTGTGGACTTCACTCCCAGAGGAGGCTTGGGTGGCCCCCACCCGCTTGTCATTTTGATGTTTGTGTAAGACCTGGCTGTTCCGCCAGGCTTTTTGGCGAGGTGGCAAGGTAGAGTGAGGGAGGTGGGGTTTGGGAGAGAGGGTGTGTTTTTATTACTTGTTTTAAAATTTGTAGATTTATTTTAAAATGTTTTATTATTGAATATTTTTTGTGTGCATGTTGTTCGCCGCCCTGAGCTGCCTTTGGGAGGAGGGGCAGGATATAAGTTTTGAATAATATTTTTTTTTAAAATCTCCCCTGACCTGTAACAACCACGATGGCTGTGGAAGCCCTCCCATCCTCAGACCACCCACCCTCCATAGGCTGCCCTGACAGGCCAGCAAGAGGGACCCCACCCCCAACCCCCCCGCCTGCCTCTGCCACCGCCGGGCAACCCTCCCCCTTGGAGGGTCACCCCCACTCACACCAGGGGTTCCCCTCCACACCTCCCTCTCCTGCCACAAGGGGGAGGCCACCAATCCCACTATCACCCCAACAGCACACTTCCAACTGCCCTCGCTAACCCCCACACCACGACCAACCCCAAACCACCCAACGCAATACCCAAATTTTACCCCCCCAACGCTCACAATTCCCCACACATCAAATATAACACCCCACCCCTCAGTCCCTCCTGTGGCCCTGCGGCACACGGGGCGTGGAGACGACTAGAGCTGGGGTGCTCTTCTAAGGGCGGCCCTGGGTATAGGATATCCCTGGCCCCGCCCCCTCTCAACGTATCCCAGAGGGTAAGATCACCAACAGCAGCGGTGGTAGTGGCAACGGGGAAACAGAGCCCTCTCAAGTGTCTTCACCCTCCTGCTCCCAGTCAGGCAGCGGGAAGGCAAGGGCGCATTCCAAGCAGCTGTGGCTGTGCTGGGGCTGCTTTGCAGAGTATAGATGATAGCTGGCTCCACCGCCTTTGTCCACCAATGACCCCGCCAACGGCTCTTCACCCTTAGGCGGCGCCCTTCAGCTGCTGCCCTCAGGGCAGCTCCCCTTTCTGTTGTTACCTGGGGGTGGAGTAAGCAAAGCCACAGGTGTAGGAGGGGTCCAGGCCGTAACCAGCCCACAGCCCACATCCGCCACCCCCTTCCAGTATGCCCTCATAATGGGGGCATGCTGGCAACTGATTTAGGAACCGTCTGCTATAAAGATTTCTGGTGCACTCTTGTTTTTACAAAAGAACAGACATCCTGCAACAGGTATCCTTCGTGTAAAACTTGCTTTCACCTTCTCTGTTCTTTACTCCCCAGTCCTTTATTCAGCTGTGAATACCAAAACTCAATTAGCATTATAAAGTTCCTTGCTAGAGGTTCCTTGCTAAAGTAACCCCATAGCACTTCAGGGACTCTGATTGTTCTTAGCTATTGGCATTGCCACTGGTGGTGACTTTTTCTAAACAATATACCTGGAGAAAATTGAGTTGGCAGTTGGAAAAGAATGCATCAGCTAAAATGAGATGGATGTGCCTTTGAGTCCCTCTGCAATTAGAGGGCTGACTGTCTCTATTTCTGAGCTGAGTGGAAATCTCACTTACAGACTCCAACACTGGAGACAATATGGAGGAGTATATTAAAATATTGGCTGCCTACACTGTATATAAACATTCAAAACTCAATCCTCCATTAGTTAAAGTCAATAACCTGGTTTCCATTGACTTTAATAGGGGAGGATTGCACCCATAGAAATATTTTATTTTTAAAAGGTTTTATTAGAGTGGTTAATATCAGGAGAGGAATTCAGAAGAAATGAATAGACAGCTAATTTATCCATCTTAGGTTGGATCTTTACATACATTCTCAGTTGCTACACACACAGCCATGTCTCTCAGTAAAGCAAATGTGTTTTTTGTCTAAGTCACAGAATCCCAGAATCTTCCCTGCCTTGGTGTTGAAGCTGGATCTAGGCAAGAGCAGATTGTGCAACCACACACGTCTCAACATGCTGACAAGCTCTATAGGGGTCCATGAAAATCTGAAATGATAGCATTAATGCATGTAGAACACAGGCCCAGCGAGCCTCAAACATGTGGAGCTTTAGTCTATAGTGGTGCTGAAACTTGGTCCTTGGTTTTCCTCGGGAAACTTCAAGGACCGATGCATTCAGTCTCGATTTATGAACTTCCAAGAAAGGGCCCCGGAACTTCGGAACTTGGCCAAACCTCAGGGCAGGGAAGCGGGGACTGGAGGCCAGCTCTAGGCACCTGCTCCCCCTTACCTGGCTCCCACTGGCTGGGGGGAGGAGGGGGAGAGAATAGGCCAGTGCAGGGAGCCCTAGCCCCTGAAGATGAACATCAGAAAGTAATTACAGTAACATTTTCCTTTCTCTGATGGGTGAACCAATGTGTCTTGGCCAAACATTCCTATTGTAGGCTGCCTATTGGGAGTGGGAATTTGGATTCAGATTAAATCCGTAACTACATGGAACAGGCAATTATGGATTAATCCGTACTGAATCAAAACAGCGGGACAACAAGCAAGTTTCAGTTTAGTCCTAAAATAATAATAATAATAAAAAAAATCTGCTGTGCAAAATGGCTGCCAGACAATTCTGTCCATGCGTATCCTTTTGTAAAATGGGAGTGACAGCGCCACCATTTTGGAAAAGGGTGTGCATGTGCAGAACAGTCCAGCAACCATTCTGTGCATTTGCAGCAGTCATCTGATATATTTTTACTTTTAAGAAAATTATTGCACATGCACAAAATAGCCATTGGACCGTACTGTGCATGCACACCCTTTTCTGAAATGACAGCAGCAGTGTTGCTGCCTTTTTGGAAAAGGACAGCCAGTCTGCATATGCGCAGTGACCATTTTGTGCATGCGCAAACTAGCTGCCCTTTCCCCAAATGGTGGCAAAGCTGCTGTTGTCATTTTAGAAAAGGTCACATATGCACAACCTTTGGCCATTTTGCACATGCACAGCAAATTTTATTTTTTTTGGCTTATTTTTTTATTGCTTTAAAAATACAGATCTATAATATGAATTCACATTGAAATCCAATAACATTGGGAAATGAAATGAAAATGAACTGATATGAATATGGATCCAAAAGACCATCCCTACTGCCTACCAGGCCTACTGCTAAATCTAATGGCTGTTTGCTTATTATGTGAAATTGCTTGACTTAGCAGAGCAAACTTTGAGGCCTCGAGAGAACGTAAGTTGGTTCACTTGACACTGTTAGCTTAAAATCATGTCAAGAGAGAGAAATGAAGGAGTAGTTAGGCTAGCAGGCAGGAATAAAAAAAGGATAGAAGCAGTGGAGGCTCACCCTGCAGGAAGTTTGGGGCAGTGCCCCTCAAAGCACTGCGGGGGGCCACCGCCGCTTAAAGCTAGCTTTTTAAAAAAACAAGCAAACAACTGCGCCAGTTATGACAGCTACAGCAGCCTCTGAGCTGCTGCAGAGGCTGCTGTAGCTGTCACTGTGTTAATGTTCTCCCTTCAGGGACACACTCACTCTGGGAGTGGGTCCCCGAAGGGACAAAAAGGCTCAGCTGCTCAGCCACCCAAAATGTTTTCCTATGGAAAACGCAATTTGGGCGGCTAGGCTTCTCCATCCACAGCACGCATGGGACGTGCTGTGGAGGGAGGGGCAAAGCCTTTCCATTGCGCTCAATGGGCGCAATGGAAGATCTCGCCAGGACGGTCGTGCTGACAGCCCTGGCAAGATAGCTTGACTCGGGGGACTGAGGTAGGGAGCAGCGCGTGTGTGCGGTCCTCCCTGCCTCAGTCTGAAAGCGCCGCACACCTTCCTTCCAGTTCCCGCTGCCAGTACCGCTTCCTCCTGCGCTGCCATTGCCACTCCCCCCCCCATGCCCATCCATCGCTGGGGGGGAGCGGCAAGGCAGCAGCAAGCAACTGGTTGGTTTTATTTATTTTTTAAATTGCCTGTGCATCCTGGCTCCGCGGGGACACGTGGGCAATTTAAAAAAAAACAACCTCCCCTCCGCCTAGCCTGGGATCGGCGCCACCGTGCCACCATGACTCCTGGAGAAGTCAGCAGAGCAGGTAAGGCTGACTGATCCCTCCCTCCTCCTGTACCCAACCTCCCCCCCTCCACCCATCCTGCACCCACCTTCCCTCACCCGGCTCCCCCCATCCTGCACCCACCTTCCCTCACCTGGCTCCCCCCATCCTGCACTCACCTTCCCTCACACCCGGCTGCACCCACCTTCCTTCACACCCGGTTGCACCCACCTTCCCTCACACCCAGCTGCACCCCCCTGCATCCTCCTCCCCTTAGGCTGTCCCCCCCCCCTGCATCCTCCTCCCCCTAGGCTGTTTATCTTAGGGGTTTATAGAAATGTGTAATATATAGAAATGCGGGATAGAAATGTGTAAAATAAATAAATAAAAAAATAAATGTATACATTATTTATTTTAAGCTTGATGTGCATGTAGACTGTGTTTTCTTCCATCCAATGTTAACCCTGGGAACTCCTTGCTGCTGTGTTGTGCCAGTGTTTTGCCAGTGTTTTCTATGTTTCCCTGTGTTTTGGGTTTATACATTATTTTACACTTGATGTGCATGTAAACTGTGTTTTCTTCCATCTGATGTTAACTCTGGGAACTCCTTGCTGGGAACTCCTACTGTCCCCCTGGCTCTGCCTACCATCCCCCTGGCTCCGCCCCTAGGCCCGCCGGCCTTACTGCCCCAGGGCCCCTCCAACATTAAAACCCACCAGCTGCCCCTGGATAGAAGGTTGATGAGCATGCTGACTGGATGAATGAGAGTTTTTACCTTATTTAGTTGAAACAGTAAAAAATAAAATAAAAAATAGCTTACTGAATAATCATAGGGGTGTACCATATTTGTGAATCCAGTAACAATGTGGTTTATAAAAATGCCATCGGAGAAAGAATTCACCAACCAGAGGTGAGGGGGAAAAGCCTCTCCTCCAGCTTTCATTTTTAATAATAAAGGAGCAGCTTTCACAGCTCAGGTAGCATCCTACATCCATTAGGGTCAATAAGGAGCTGAGTCTTTATTTTGTTTAAAAAGGTAACAGGAAAGAAACACAATGCAGGCTAGAGCCCATGACCCCCTGACATGGCAAGCACAAACCTCAGCTACCGACCACATTTTTATGACCCTTATAAACAGCTAACTAGCTAGCTTGCTGGGCACTATATAGAGTCCTTCCCCTGCTGACTGACTGAAGCACTGTAGCTAACCGTTTCTTGTATAGCTCTACTAGTACACTAGACCATAGGAGACTGTTCGGGCAAGGGTTCAAACCTGGACTGTGGGGTAAGCTGGAGATGTGATCTCTCTCATTTGTAAGTTTATCTTGGGTAACAACAGGGTTTGTATCCTGTGTGTTGGAGTCTCTGATTATGTCCATGTAGTAGTTTCTTTTCCTATAGGAACTTTGAACCTTTAGTCTTTCCAATTCCTTTCCACAGGTCTACCAGGAGAGCTACTAGAGCAACTGTTAGCTGCTCCTATCTACTTTGGTCATGAGGATGGGCATTTTGTAGTAGGGGTGTGCACCACGCCCCCATGTTGTTTTTGTTTTTCATTTTCGTTTTTGTTATTCAAAAATGTCATTTTCATTATCGTTATTAATGACAATGTTGTTTTTGTTTTTGTTGTTATAGTTGTTATCATTTTTGGTATTGTTTTTATCATTTTTGGTATCATTATTGATATTGGTACCATTTCAAGCAAATATTTTATTTTTGGTATCAGTATCATTATTGATTCCTGTGCATAACTAATATTTATCTAAATTTAAGGGAGACAGGGGAAGGGGAAAGGAAAACTCTCTTATCTAATCAATTATATAACTATTCTAATATAATCGATATGTCTATAAGATAGATAGATAGATTACCTATCCCTAGATAATGTACAGGGGGGGAAAGGACAAGGAAAAGGAGAAGGTAAAATGTAGGGTATGAGGAAGGAAAGGTATTGGTGGGAATGCGTAATAAATAAATAAATAAATAAATAAATAATACAATGAGGGCTAGGGAGGATTTTTTATGTGCAAGCACCACAGTTCTGTAAACATAACCTGACAAGCAGAGCTCTCACACAACGGAGAGAAAAAACCTGAACCTCCCACTATAAAAGGTTGCAGTGCCTTCCCCCAGAGCCCACCTGATTGGTTGTGGGAGGCAGGCAGCAGGTATTCAGCAATCACAGAGTCCCATGAGACTGCTGTGACCTGCTTGTGCTGCTCATTGGGTAGGGATACATCCATCAGATACTGCTGAGCTGCTTGCCCCTCCCAACACAGGTACAATTCAAGAGTTCAACCCCGTTAAGACACCCAGATGTCCGCTCCCTCCTCCCCTCTCTACATTTTCCCTCCAAAACCCAACTGCCACAGCACTAATAACGACAATAACGACATTGTCGTTTTTGTTTCTTGTTATCATTTTGGTATTGTTTTTGGTATCGTATTGGTATTGGTATCGTTATTCTCAGTTGTTGTTTTTGGTATTCTCGGTTGTTGTTTTCATTATCATTGTCGTTATTCTCGGTTGTCATTTTCATTATTGCAATAACGAAAACGACATGCACACCCCTACTTTATAATGCTACTATAAAGAGTTAGTGGCTTGAAAGGGCCCTTCTGGTGTGGCTTAGCTGGTCTGCTTTGGGACAGCTGTGCCAAGGGCCCTAGATTCTATGCTGCCCTCTACCTGCCCCAAACACCCCTCTAACCCCTTACATACAAAATTATTGGGCATTTACACATAGGTGTTAACAAATGTGACAGCGGCCCATTTTAGCCCACGGGCCACCGTCACATTTATGTGAGTCCTTCTAGATATTTGCCCCAGAGTTCTCCCAGGCTTGCTAGCGGCTAGTCTGGGTTGTGATCCTGGAGGCCTGCAGGTTCACAGCCTGAACCGCTGTTTGCCCAATTGGGCCAGAGTGGGCTACAGTAGGCTATAACATTTGTTAGAGCCCTCCGTGGCCTGGTTTGGATCAGGTCTACCATGGCTGCCCATCATGGCAGAAGGTGAGGCGCTGGGCACAGCCCGGGGAGAAGGGCCAGCTGCACATTTGTGCAACGCCCCATCCACATGAACTTTTGTTCCACGGCTGGACCCGATCCTGACTGTGTTGCCAGTGGCTTCCCAGTCCAGATTGAGTTGTGATGGTGGCAGTCCACCATCACTTGTGTGAACACCCACACTCTTTCCCCATTTTAAATCCAAAATAGGTAAGTGAGTACTAATTTCCATTGAAGGTGTCAGGTAGTACTGGCAGGTAATATATTCAGTACTTGTTTCAGTTCTTTTTCAGATGATAGCAAGCCAGGTATGGTCCAGGGTTTACTGGAATGGTACCTCCTCAAACTGGCTCATCGCTCTGCCTCCTGAGAACATCCAGAAAGTTTGTGAGAGTTTTTGGAAGAGGCTCCAAAACTAGTCTTTGGTAACTATGTGACTTTGTTTAGTGTATACCTGGTTTCTTACCTCTGGATAAGGTGTTAGCAGGACTGGTCAGACCTATCTTGGACAAGATGAGGATGCCACATTGAACATATGAAGAAACAAGAGTTTGACTCAATAACATTAGCACATTGTCACCTTCAAATCAGCACTGGAATAAGTGACCACACCTCCATTAATATTAGTAAATTTGTACCCTGGAAAGAATTTTGGCCATTAACTAGTTGATTAATCCACAGAAATCCCAAATGAGGCAGGATATTGCCTATCTTTCCCCTTTTTGCAGTTACATAAACTTGGGAAGAAAGCTTATGCATTGCTAATGCTACTATTTTGAAGCTGGGACACTCCAAATAATTCTGCACTTTTCCTATTTGAGCTTTTTCTCTTTCGATATTAGTTGACAAGAAGTTTGAAGCAGGATTGTTCTAGGGTCTGTTATTGTGGGGGAGAGGGGATGGTGATTTGGAGGCTTTCAGATGCTGCTGTTAAGAAAACAAGCAACATTGTACAGAATTATCCACTACATAGCAATGGATAATTTTCTGTTCTGCCTTGAGGCGGGTGATCCAGTAGTGGAGGATGTGAGGGTCATGCCCTTGTCATGGACAGATCATTACCTCCTACAGGCTAGCCTCTTAGCACGCCACCTCCAGAAGGGGAATGGACTAGTTAGGTTGGTCTGCCCCCGGAGGCTGATGGAAGCTCAACGGTTCCAGGAGGCCCTGGGGGATTTAACCTTAGACCTTGACGGCCACTCTGTTGATGAGCTCATCCGAGCTTGGAACATCTTGCGCGGGGAGGCCATTGACAGGGTGGCTCTGAGATGTCTTCTACCTCTGTCTCGTCACCGCAGGGCCCCTTGGTTTACTGAGAGACTGCGGTGTACGAAACAGGCAGGTAGACGACTACAGCGACGCTGGCATCGGACTCGCACTGAGTCCGACTGACTTCTCCGTAGGGCCCATTTGCGGTCCTATGTTGAAGCTGTGAGGATGGCAAAGAAAGAGTTCTTTGCCACCGTCCTAGCATCTGCAGAGTTGCGTCCAGCGGAGCTGTTCCGGGTGGTGTGGGGGCTGGTCAGTCCGGCCTCCCTCCACCTGGATGTGGACTTGTCCCAGGCCCACTGTGAGGAGTTTGCCATCTACTTTGCAGACAAAATTGCTCAGATCCAGCGCAATTTCGACACCGGATTAGGAGCAGTAGAGGTGGAGCGTGAGATGATGGAGGTCCTGCCTGCTCCATCTTCTTGGGTTGAGTTTCAGGAAGTGACGCCAGCTGATGCCATGGATGTCCTGGGGTCTGTTAGAGCCACCAGTTGTGAATTAGATCCATGCCCGTCCTGGTTGGTGAAGGCCTCCAAGGAGACTTTGGGGACAGTGCCGGTGAGGGTAATCAACGCGTCCCTTTGGCAGGGGAGTTTGCCCCCGGTCTCAAGGAGGCCATGTTGTGCCCCTTGCTGAAGAAGCCATCTTTGGATGTGGACTCACTTGTCAGCTACCGACCTGTCTCTGACCTTTCCTTTTTAGGGAAGGTTATTGAACGGGTGGTCGCACTGCAGCTCCAGGCTCATCTTGACAGCATCGGTTTCCTTGACCCATTTCAATCAGGGTTCTGCCCCAGCTATGGCACAGAGATGGTGCTAGTGGCCTTGGTAGACGATCTCCACTGGGAGATGGATGCAGGACATTCAACACTTCTGATCCTGCTAGATCTCTCGGCCGCTTGTGATACAGTGGACCATGGACTACTGTTGAGATGATTGCAATCCCTGGGGGGTCTGGACAGGACCGTCTTAGGGTGGTTCCAATCATTCCTCTCGGGGAGAAGCCAGTGGGTTGTCCTGGGGGCTGAATCTTTCAGCCTCCGGGGCCTGGATTGTGGCATTCCACAAGGTTCTATTCTGTCTCCATTATTGTTTAATGTGTATATGCAACCCTTGGGGGAGATCGTGAGAGGGTTTGGTGTGTGTTGTCACCAATATGCGGATGACACCCAGCTATACCTCTCCTTTTCATCTGACCCACCATAAGACGGAGGTGATGGTGGTGGGTAGGGCGAGGGAGGTGTTGGCTCCCCTCATAGAAGGGCTCCACCCTCTCGTAACCCAGCAGGTTCGGAGTCTGGGAGTGTTATTGCACTCGGATCTCCGCCTAGACCGGCAGGTGGAGACGGTGGCTAAGGCCGCCTTCTGATAGCTGTATCTGGTGCAGAGGCTGCGTCCATACATTTCCAAACCTGACCTGACCACCCTCATCCATGCCTTCATCACCTCAAGGCTGGACTACTGCAATGCGCTCTACGTGGGGCTTCCCTTGCCGCTGGTTCAGAGGCTGCAGCTGGTGCAGAATGTGGTGGCTCGTCTCCTGACAGGGACGAGCCGATGGGAGCATATCACTCCCGTGCTCCGCATGCTGCACTGGCTGCCTATAGCATACCAAGCCAGATTCAAGCTGTTGGTTTTGGCCTATAAAGCCCTAAACGGTCTTGGCCCATCATACCTCAGGGACCACCTCACCTTCCATGCCCCAGAGCGACCCCTTTGGTCAGCTGGGGGGAGCCTTCTTGGAGGTCCCCGGTGTAAAGCGGGGGGTCACAATGGAGAGGGCGATCCCGGTGGCTGGGCCGCATTCATGGAACTCCCTCCGGGAGGAAGCCCGTCTGGCCCCAAGTTTGCTGGCCTTCCACTGGGCCTGCAAGACTTGGATGTTCTCCCAGGCCTTCAGAGGATGGGAAGGGGGGTGGCATAAATGTTTTGGGGGGTGGTTGGTTTTTAGGATTTTAGATGTTTTAATTTTGTGAATCAGTGTGTTAACGTTATTTTAATTGTGTTATTTTTTGTATTGTAAGCAGCTCCGAGATGCCGTGGGCATGAGGGGGTGGCTAAGAAAGATAAACAAACAAACAAACAAACAAACAAATAAAGTAATAAATAAATGTAACCTTTCTGACAATAACTTTGGGGTCACTTAAAGGTAAAGGAGCGGCGGATACATCCTTTGCCTAGGTCTTATTTGAAAGGATGAGTTGAGGATATGTAAAACACTCTGCTATGGAATAAAATGACAGAAGTGAAATACTGAGAGGGCCAGGATGTGTTGACAGATAATGATGTGAATCCCAGGGTACTGAAGATGCAGCAGAGATAACTAAAGTGGGCAGGAATCCTTCTTGTGTCCATAAAGAAATCCCCCAAATGAAAAATGCACCAGCGATGCTTGCCTCATCAACCCATCTTCCAAAGCATCAACCTTGCACATGAGACAAAGACCTTTGTGTTAATGTGAGCTTTCGACAATGTAATGTGACTTTTGGATGAGTTACAGACTAACTCTGAATGATGTATGACAGGAACAATTCCTGCTTGGTGTGCAGAGTGCATTCACATTGCTTGATGACATGCTGCCAGTAATTTTAATGAGAGGCTCCTTCAAACATGTTTCACATCACTCAGCGAGGCATATGTCATTCCGTGGGTAAAATATTCTCCCCCTGTATACAGTTGTCCCTCCCAAAGATTTCAGGAGTTTCATGCTCTCACCCAGTCCAGAACATAATCAAACCGATACTCTTTACCCACTTGCTATCCATATCCGAAAAAGGCCATCAGTCCAATACTCTGCCCGACCCTCACCAAACTTCATCAGTCTTTCCTCAGGCATTCTGAGGACCAAGCATTCTGGTATCTAATATTTGGATTTCTGCTGCCATGCCTCACACTCGGGGATGGATTGGGAACTTAAAACAGCCCTGGAAAATATTCTGAAATTGGTCCATGTTGTGGGTGGGGACAGGGGCATTGGTGGGTGAGGCCAAAGGGAATTTTGACATTGCCATGGAATATGCAAGGAATAAAAAACCTACACTGAATATAGACCTTTGTCATCAAGGAAAGGGTTCATTAAACTCCAATAATCCAAGCCAGAGAAGCAGCAGTAGCAAATGCAATTCACAAAAACAATTCAATTCATTTTGAGAGACACACCCCCCCCCTTCAATAATCCAAGCCAGAGCAGTAGCAGAAAATGCCCTCCTGCCAGCCCCCACCATAGCCTGGCCCACACCCTGTCCATGCCAGTCCTCAGCCCAGTCCTCTCCTGCCAGCGCCCATTACCCCCACCCACCCCTGCAAGCACCATTCCCCTTGTGCCAAGCACTAGCCCCCATAAACCCCCACCGTCACCCCTGCCAGCCCCCACTCCCCTCCTTCCAGCTCCCATAACCCTGCCATGCCATCCCCCATAAGCCTCACTTGCCAGCCCCAATACGCCATGACAGCCCCACTCCCCTCCTGCCAGCCCCATAACATACCACCCACCCCACCCCTGCCAGCCCCATTCCCCTGAGCACTATAACCCCCCTCACTCCTGCCAGTCAGTCCCCATTCCCTTCTGCCAGTGCCACACACACCCCGCCATGGCTTCCTGGCCCCCATTCCTCTCCTCAGCCCAGGCCAGCCTCCTACAGCTCCCACCTGTGACCTGGGCTGGGCAGCAGCTGCAGGAGCATCAGCTGAGAGATTGAGAGGAGCTGCGCCCAGCCCCGGGTCACCATGATGGGCTGTTCTCTGACTTTGCTGCTGCTGCGCCTGCTGAGTGCACCACAACTGGCCTCGGTCTGCCCCTCCTGGCCAGGAAGACCTGAGGCTGGCTGCTGATGTGCCCCCATGCCGACGTACACCGCCTGCTTGGTATAACAACTGTCAAGCCTGTGGCACAGTGCCCCCCCTCCTCATTCCCCAGAAAGGGCAAGGCCCATGGGTCCCAGGCTGACCACGCAGCACTGGAGCCCCACTCACTCCCCCCCCAGCACAAAAGCCGCATGCAACCTACAGGCTAACCCCCACCCCCCGCACGGCCCCACCAGCCCCACAGCAAGGGTGCACCACTCCAGACCCCTGGCCTCAGCCGGTCCAATCCCTGCCTCCTCCTCCCAACCCACAGCAAGTCAGAGGTTCCATAGCAGCCCAGGCAGCGGGCAGCGGCTGTGCCTCTAAGTCTGCCAGGCCAGCAGCAGGCCTACCTCCAGTGGAATCCACTCCCAGGAGGTTGGAGGCCGCTGCTGCTGCTGCTCTTCCTCTGCCACTGACACTCAGCGCCTCCTGCTGCTGCCACTGCCTGCTTCCAGCCCGTGCCATCTCTCTGCCGGCCATCTCCCCCTCCCTGCAGACAGTGCCAGCCCAGGTCACAAGTGCAGTGCATGCTGCTCTGCTCCCTCTGACACCGGCTAACCACCATGCCGTTCAGTCGCAAGCATGCCACCAGAGTTCCTTCCTGCCACAGGAACTTGTGCAATGAGCATGTGCAAATTCCTGAGGGGAGAGGGAACTGAACTGAGGGGAGGGGCAGTCAGTGGCAGCTGAACCAGTCAGGTGGTGAACTGTCCCAGCCCCTGGGTGGACAGGTCCAGGAAGGAAAAAGAAACAAAGGGGGGGGGGGGAGGGAAGGCAGCTCAGCTTCCAGACAGGCCTCATGATGTCATGGGAACCATCGGCCCTTCTGGAAATCTTCCAGTAGAGAGAATGGCCAATCTGCCCCTGCTCACACTGCAACTGCACAGGCTGCCACCAATCCCATGCACAGTGCACCCCTTTTCCATGTATGAGCAGCCTGATACAGCTCCTACATGATTGGGCTGCCACTGCTGCATTCCCCCCCACATGGTGCATGTAGGCCATTGGTTTCCCTTTGCCTGCACAGCCATGGAGTAGCCTGCAAACAGCAAGAGAGCAAGGACGAAGCCAAGGTGCCCCCATTCAAGGACAGTGACCCACATTCATTTCTCTCCTCTGTGTTTGCTATTCCCCTCTTCCTAATTGTGCCCCTGCCCAATAAAGGAAAGTGTCCCCCCTTCCCGCATCTGAGGCTGCTTTTAGACGTGCGTGGTGAACACGCTGCATAAAATCACACTGTGTGTAAATATGCCGCATGTGGGATTTAGAGGTGACATTTTGCACGTTAAAGCCGGTTGCACGTTCTTTTAAAACTGCAAATTAAATACCTCAACATCAAGGTATTTGGTTCACGGTCTTAAAAGAACATGCGACCGGCTTAACACGTGAAACGTCTCATCTAATCCTGCTCAGCGGGATTTTCAAAAGTCACACAAGCGCGATCCGCTTGTCTAAAAGCGGCCTAGGTCTCAACTTTGGTTCTGAAATAGGCAGGCTTCTTTTGACGGCAAGAGGCTTTCTCTCATAGGTGTGTAGAGGTTAAGTCACAAACTGCCAACAACACAAATACTTGTATGGCCACGAGGGAGTTAACCCTGGGGTTAGAGCAATCATAGGCTGTTGCAGGCAGTCAGAACCTAGGATGGCAAAATGAACCAGGAGCACTCCCTCCTCTGCCTACTGCGCAAGGCCGCTCCCAGCTTTGGGATAGGAAACACTTCTGCTCCATTGTGCCACCCCCTTAAACTTCCTGCTGGGATATTGTGCTGCAGCAATGCAAGCCCTGACTTGAGTGCTTGCTCTGCTGATCAACTGTTTAATGGGGAAGGGTAGCACGCCCCCTGCCTGAAGTGCAAGCCCCTCTCAACACCTGCCTCTGTACTTCTCAAACTGGGGGTTTGCACTCTAGAGAGATGAGGGAGCACAAAAACACACATTAAAGGACACTATGTATACTGTTTATAATGAAGGGAGGGACCCCTGCCCAGAGACCCCAGCAAGCCCCACCCCCAGCTCACCGTGTGACCCACCCAGCTTCCTGCTTCTTTCCCCTCCAGGTAATTGGGAAGCTCCGCTCCCAGCCCCCATTTCTAGCAGTTGCCCTCCCTCGAGGGTGGCGACAAAAGGACGTTGGCTGTTTTGTGGCCATTGTGAGGCCGGAGCGAGGCCCATGAGGACCCTACGCCAATGAGGACATCCGTGCTGCATCGTCACTGTCCGTCACCCGAACTCTCCTGCACCATCCACAGTCCTGGTTATCCCCTCTGCTGCCGTGAATACCGACCTCTAGAATGTCACCCCTTATCTCCCCCAACCCGTCACCCTCCATCTTTCCTCTCCTTCTCCCACTGCTGATGTCTCCTCTGCTGCTCCCTCTCCAACACTCTTTCTCCAACCTCCCCACCCATTATTTTCCCCCTTGCTTATTCCTCCTCCTCCCCTCACCCCCCCTTATCCATTCCTTGCAAGCCTCGTCGCTCCACATCCCCCAACCTCATCCACATTCCGTGCCTCCCTCTGATCAACTCCCCTTCTCCTGCTTCCTCTGGAACTGCCGCTCGTCCGTTCACAAAGCCCCCTTCATTCATGACCTCTTCCTGTCTCACTGCTTTCAGCTCCTTGCACTTACTGAAACCTGGATCTCTCCCTCTGACTCTGTCACCCCTGCCACCCTGTCCTCTGGAGGCCTTTCATTCTCTCATCGGTCCCGTACCGAAGGCCGGGGTGGTGGTGTGGGCTTTCTCCTTGCAATTCAGGATTCCAGCCCCTTTCCCCTCCCTCTCCTTCCCTTCCTTTGAGGCTCACTCTGTGTGTCTCTACTCCCCCCTTCACCTTCATGTCACTGTCATTTACCACACCCCTGGCCCCCTCTCCTCTTTTCTCTCAGACTTTGAATCCTGGCTTACCTTCTTCCTCTCCGATGATACCCCTGGTCTCATTCTTGGTGACTTCAACATCCATGTTGATGCACCTTCCCAGCCCTCTCTCTCACGCTTTCTGTCCCTAGCCTCCTCCTTTGATCACCGTCTCTGAACTGACTCCCCCACCTACACTGGTGGCCACTCTCTCGACCTCATCTTCTCCAGAAACCGTCCTGCTGCTGACCTCTCCTTTTACCTTTGTCCCATGTCCGACCATCACCGTACTTCCTTCAACCTCTCCCATCAACCCTCATCTTCTTCCCCAACTCCACGCCCCTTCCGTAATTTGCAGGCTATCAACCCTTTAGACTTTATTTCCTCCCTCTCCCCCCTCCTGTCTTGTCTTCCTCTTCCCCTGATGCTGCCATTTTTCTCTCAACGCCTCTCTCGCCATGACCCTCGACTCTCTTGCTCCCCTCTCCTCCCGCCCTGTTCGACACCAAAACCCCCGTCCTTGACTCACCCCTACTATCCACTACCTCTGCTCCTGCACCCGGGCTGCTGAACGCCTCTGGCACAAATCCTGCTCCCACCCTGACTTCCTCCACTATACATTCTCCCTCTCCTCCCTCTCTTCCGCTATCTCCCTGATGAGGCAACACTACTATGCCTCCCGGGTTGAATCCTACTCTCGTGACCCCCGCCGCCACTTCTCCACCTTTGATTCCCTTCTCAAGCCCCCCTCCACCCTCTTCCCTTTCTGCTCAGGATCTCGCGTCATTCTTCACCTCAAAGATTGACAAAATCCGCCAGGACATTGCTTTTCACCCCTCTCCTCTCCCTGCTCCCTCGCCACCCCTCCCCCCTCTCTCCTCTCCTCCTTCCCTCCTAGCTCCCTTGAGGAAATCTCCTCTTTTCTCTCTTCCTCCAACCCCTCCACCTACCCTCTCGACCCAATCCCCTCCCGCCTCCTGACCTCCATTGCTCCCACTGCCCCCCCCTTTAACATGTCATTAATCTCTCCCTCTCCACTGGCTCCTTCCCCTCCACCTTCAAGCATGCCACGGTCTCTCCCATCCTCAAAAAGTCCACCCTCGACCCCTCTGACCCCTCTAGTTACTGGCCTGTCTCCTTCCTACCCTTCGCCTCTAAGCTTCTGGAATGTGTTGTCTACTCCTGCTGCCTGGACCTCCTCGCTGCCAACTTCTCCCATGACCCTCTCCAATCTGGCTTCCACCCCCTTCACTCCACTGAAACTGCCCTTGTCAAGATCACCAATGATTTACTTGTCGCTAAATCTAAGCACCTTTACTCCATTCTTGTCCTCCTCGACCTCTCTGCTCCCTTTTATG
>QEPC01003632.1:816228-830580 GCA_003113815.1 Sphenodon punctatus | reverse complement strand
GGGGCCCCTGTGCCCCCTGCTCCCCTCCCCTTGGTTCCCCTTACCCTTTTCCTGGGTGCCTCCTCCGGGCCCGTTCCAGCTGCTGTCCCTGGGGCGTCGCGACATGCCTGCTGCTGTGGGTGTTGTCCCTGGGCCACTTCCCTGGTTGGGTGCACCCCTGTGCCCCCCTCCTCCGCCTGTGCCCCCTCCACCTGCATCGCTGCCCCTGCCTCCACCTCCTACGCCTCTTCCACCGGCTAGCCCGGGAAACGTGGTTGAAATTGACCCCATGTGGGTATTGAGCGTGATGAACATCTGGCGCGCGCCAAACAGACATTCAGGGCCCCTTGGCCCCACTGTGGGGTTCAGCGTGGTTGAGCGTGATCTCGTAACGTCTGAAAATACCCATAGATGATATTTTTATGATTTGGAAGGAGTCTGTGGATACTCTATGCTCCTTCCACCAATGGTTGAATCGATGTCATGAATTAATTTCTTTTGGGATGCATTATGATTTTAAGAATATATCCTTTTTGGATATAAATGTTTCATTAGGATCAGAATGTATTGTTACATCTACCTTTTCGAAGCCTACAGATAAGAATAGATATTTACATTATAAAAGTTATCATCCATGTCATCTTAAGAGGAATATACCATATAGCCAGTTTTTACATATACGTAGAAATTGTTCTAGGGATGAGATTTTCTTGTCAGAATCAGATAAATTGTACACTAAATTTTCAATGAGAGGTTATCCAAAAGCATGTTTGGATACAGCAACAAGCAGAGCCTTTTGCTTTAAGCAAGAAGAGATATTGGATAAAGAAAAAGCAGATTTACAAATGAAGAGGATAGTGTGTCCTTTAACTTTTGGGCACTTATCCTTTAAAATTCAAAATATAGTTATGAAATATTGGAGATTAGTGGAACATATACCACTTTGTGAGAATCCACCTCTTTTTTCTTATAAAAGTAGTAAAAACTTCAAGGAGATTTTGGTAAGAGCTGATAAGCAACCATATAGAATACCAAGGGTACTGGGTGTATTAGGAGAAGTAAAGGGCCATTATAGATGTGACCACTGTATTTATTGTAAATTTACGGTCAATATGACATAATTTGATATTGAAGGCAAAACTTATGTTTTGAAGGATTATAGTAATTGTTCAACAGAAAAAGTGATATATGTAATAAAATGCCCTTGCAATAAGATTTATGTAGGTCAAACAAAAAGGGCAATAAAGGTTAGGTTTGGTGAGCATATGAGTTGTATTAGAAGCCCCATTGGTATCACTTTGGGTGAAAAGTAAAACAGACATGACGCTAACCACCCTTTAACCACCCTCGGTGGTTATTTATGCAGGTTGCAGGGCTGCATAGGGCACCAATACAGCCCTGCAACATGCATAAATAACCACCAAAGGTGGTTAAATGGTGGTTAGCGTCATGTCTGTTTTCACTCATTGTTTGGAGATGGGACACAGTCATTCGAATTTGATATTCTGGGTAATAGAAATAATTTTTGCTGAGTGGGACCTAGAACAAAGATTAATGAGGAGGGAAAGTTATTGGATGTTTCAGTTAAAAAGTGTCAAACCAAGTAGTTTGAATGATTTTTTGGCTTTGAAATGTTTTATGTAAAATTGTTTTTTATATGATATCTATGGTGTAAGTAAATGATAAGACAATAATATGTTAAAATTGATGAGTGTATGTTTGGGTGATATGATTTCAGAGACGGTGTTGATTTTTATTGTTAATTTGTTCTATAGTTAAAATATGGTATTTCTTGATAAATAAGAAAACTTGAGAAATATATAATAATTAAAGAATTTGGAGATTGTTAGAAGGGTGATTATGGGAATTGTACTATACTTATATTGCCTGTGTGATGTGGTGTAGACTCTTGGGGCAATACTCCTGAGTCTTTGGGTATTTTCAGACGATACATGGGCCGTTGGCCCCGTACCGGCACCAACGGCTTCGTTCCCCGCCGGGGTCACCCCGTAACGGCACAACAGACGTGCCGGGGGGATCCCGGCGGGGAAAGTGGGAGGGGCCGCGTGGCGCAACGTGCGGCCGCGCGGCNGAATGTGGTAGTAAGATGTTAAGATTACTATTAATGTAAGTTTTTTTCAAAGTAATCAGTGATGAGGATCCTTCCACTGGCCAAACAATATAATTTTTTTTATTGAATGAACCATTTTTTACTGATATAGGTTTAAATTAGTTAAATGGGTACTTTTACTGCATTTATATTGTTCTTGTAAGATGGTGGAGGCCGTTGTAGCAATGTTCTTGAGTCCCTTAGGCCATAGGTTCAAGTTTGGAATAGAATGAAATTTAATTTTGTTTTGTTGTTTTAGTTGAGGTTTAGCAAGTGTATAGGAGTACGTTGGTAGAGTGATATGGAAGTGAGGTAGAAGATTTGTGTGTGTGAAGTTTTTAGGGTCACCTATTTTGAAGTTACTTTTGGGAAATTGGTAATCTAAGGCTTTGGAAAGTCAGGTGAATAGAATTAAATTGGAGTAAGGTGTTTTAATGAGGGTGATTGGGAAGATTAGGGTTAGCATTTAAGGATGCACCTGTGTATTGGAATGGTTGATTTGCTTTTCAGTTTCAGTGGGTATTTTCAGATGTTACGAGATCACAGTGAACCACAGTGAATACCCACCTGTGGTCACTGTGACTTGCACGTCTGTTTGGTGGCCGCCAGATGTTCGCCACGCTCAATCCCCACATGGGGTCAATTTCAACCATGTTTCCCGGGCTAGCCGCACCAATTCCCCGGAAAGCGTGGTGAAAGTGATCCCCGGAGAAGATCAAAGAAAAGTAATGTCTGGTCGGTCGCCACGGCCCGGAATCACCGGCGGGATTCCAGGCCGTGGCGAATTTGGCCAGATGCTGCGGCGGCATTGGCCCCACAGCTCGCCCGTCTCCCCGGAGGGTGGGCGGCGGGGAGGGTGGAGGGGGCGGGGCCGTGTGGCCACACGTTGTGCCGCACGGCCATGCCCCCTCCCAGATTCCCCACCAGGATCACCCAGCATGTCTGTTGGACGTGCTGGAGTGATCCTGGCAGGGGATCAATTCATTGATTTCGTGATGGGGCAAATGCCACCCTGTCACGTCTGAAAACACCCAGTGAGCAGTAAGCCTGAGGAGTGGTTTTGGGACTAGGTTCCAAAGACAAAAAAAGGTTTGTTTGATGATTAATTTGAGGTTTGGGACATTAGTAATTGTTGTATGGTTTTGAGGTAGTTGATTTATGTATGTAGGATAGAACGAAAGATTATTTTACTGGTTTTTTAATTATTTGTTTATTTTAAAATTATTTTTTACAGAGAGGTTATGAGCTAAATGTTAAAAGTCCTTGGATGGACATGGGGTTGGAGGTAAGTTAGAGAATTATTTTGAACAGTGAGTGAGTTTAAGAGTGTTAAGAAGATAGATGATAGTAAGAATGGAAGTTTATGGTACTATGAGTGGAATTGAACACTGAGAGTGTTCAATTCAATTCAGCTTTATTGACGTAACCAAAGCCATAGTCATTAACAAACACTGAGAGTGTTTAAGAGTATTAAGGAGATATATAATAGTGAGAATGGAAGTTCTTAAAGATATTATTAGTGGAATTGAATATAAACTCACTACAATTAGATCACTTTGGGTGAAAACAGACATGACGCTAACCAGCCTTGGTGGCCATTTATGCATGTTGCAGGGCTGCATAGGGCATCAATACAGCCCTGCAACATGAATAAATGACCACCAAGGGTGGTTAAAGGGTGGTTAGCGTCATGTCTGTTTTCACCCTTTGTTGCTTTCATTATTTTTTTTAGGTAGCAGGTGATACTTGAAATAGAGTTAAGAGATAAAACAGAAGTGTTTGAAGATATAAGGTGAGTTATTGAATGGTGGGTGGTTAATTTGGTTTAGAAGATTAGATTTGGGACTTTTTTTAAGGATTTATTTTTCCTAATTTGATTGATGTGGTTTTTCTAGTGGACGGACTCCCAACATATGTGATACAGACAGAACATATTCAAAACTGAAAAAAGCCCTGAAGAAGACCTTAAGGTCGAAACATGTTGGTCTTTTAAGAAGAGCACAATAGATATATACAAAAGGAGATTGAGAAGAATTTGGAATATTTGGGATGAGTCACCGCGACAGGGGGGTGGGGGTGCGTGCACATTCCCACGCTCCACCCACTTCCACCCATCGCCCACACAAGGAGCAACGGGCACCAATGGGTGTTTTCAGATGTTACGAGCGGGCGGTTCACCACAGTGAATCCCCAGTGGGGGAGACCAGAACAACCACGCCCCGGGGTGAAAAAAAGTCCCAAACAGATGTGACGGGACCGGGACCATGGCCGGGAATCGGGCCAACTCATCACAGACCGGGGCAGCACAACAGATGTGACGCCGATCCCCAGCCATGGTCAAAACTCCCAGAAGACACCGGGCAGGGGCGGGACACGGACATGGCCGCCTGAGGGCAAACGAAGCCAAAAGGCACACAGGGAATGCCCACACAAGGGAAACGGGAAGGGAGGGGGGAAGAGGGAGAACAGGCTGACAGGTACCACACACAGCACGCACACAGACAGCGAGCCCGCAGCAGAACACACTGCACGACCACACGCCCAGGCACACACACACACACACGCATACATGCGCACACACAAGGGAAAGGTCAGGAAGGGGGGAGAGGGTGCCCGGAAAAGGTCAGAAGGAACAACGGGAGCGGGGGCAGGGACAAGGGGGGGCACCGCAAAGGGGCAGCGCAGGGCACAGGCAGCAGCAACCCCCACCCCCACAGCACCGCAGCCCACATAGGCACCCCCACAGCAACATAGGCAGTCTCAGAAAGGGGAGGCCGGGACCCCCGGACCAAGGCACGATGAGGGCCCGCAATGCACAGCGTGCCCGGCGGAGAGGGTCCCAGAGGAGAAAGGTGGCCCCACAGTCACAGAGGGGCAGTTTGAGGCCAGCCAGGTCATGCGGAGCCGTGCTGCAGGTCCAGCGACAACGCCCCCCCCGGGGAAGGAACACGGTCCAGTCTTGGGGCGCCCAAACCCCCAGGTCACACAAGCACCCATGAGGGGAGGGGTGCAGCAGGAGGCAGGGCAGGCGGGAGCGGACCGTTAGCTGCACACGGGCGGCTTGAGAGGCCACACAGAGCGCCGCACCCAGCCACCGGGACGGGCAACCGGGGTGGGGGGGGTCCGGAGGGGGCCCAGGGCCACAGGCAGGGGCAGAAGCACCCCACGAGGCAGCTGGGATCACACCACAGCAGAGACATCAGGGCAGGAGCAGGCAGAGGGGACCGGGCCCCCTCCGGACCGGGGAGGGAGCCCACACGCGGGCACGACACCAGGGGGGCCGGAAGGAGCAGTAGGAGTCACAGGCTGCCACTGGGGGCCACAGCGGGCCCAGGGCCTGGGTGCCCTGCCCGGTGAACCAGGTGGGGCCAATTCAGCAAGCCCCGGCGGTACCCCTGCACTGACATGTGGTGCGCGATCAGGTAGTACGCCTCGAAGGGATCATCATGGTGAGAGCCAGCTGGACGTCCACACGGGACCACACCCCCAACAGGGCCGACATCTCCACCGTGGAAGGCTCCAGCACACAGCAGGCAGCAGAAGGGGGCCAAGGAAGATGTCCCAGCTCCAGCAGCCGATGGTACACCGCCCCATGAGTGCGCTGGTACCCACGCCCCCCGTGAACACAGGAAAAGTAGGACACGGTCAAGGCAGGGCCACCCTCAGCAAGGCACTCCATGTAGGTGCCCAGGCCGCACACCACCAGTGCGGACATGGTCTATGCCCCGGTCCAGGGCACATGAGAGCACCGCTTGTCCGGGATGTGCCCCTCAGGGAAACGAACCAGCCCCAGGGCCTCTGTATGCAGCTGGCAGTCACGAGCACTCGCCTCATAGCCAAAGTAATGGAGTCCAGAGCTCAGGCTCTCAAAGGCACCCGCACGGCTGCCCGGGGTGCTCAGGAGCAGCTGCACAGCCGGGGTATGCCACAGGTCGCAAAGAGACATGGTCTCGCAGAAGGCCCAGATATGGGGGGCCCCTTGGGGGCCGGGGAGCGGGATCCCCGTGGATGGGCAGCCAGCCATGGTCCGCCACACCAGGGAGAGTAACACAGAGCCCTGGGGGAACACACACCCTCCAGGGCTGGGAGGGGCTCTGAGGGGCCTCGAGTACAGGGAATGCGGCCGCGAACAGCAACATTGTAGCACAACAGAGCGAGGCGTGGGGTGTGGACCCGGCACAGCTGCACAACACAACAGCGAGCTGGCTGCCCGGCTAATCACACCTTCAAGGCCATCCTGTAGCAAATAGTGTGGGGAGGGGGGCCAGGGTGGCGGTGGAGAAGGCTGAGTGAATGCAGCTGTCCTGGGAGCACGCAGACCCATGCGCCCATGCAGGGGTGAGGCCAGGGGCCCCGCCTGGCACTAGGCCCAATTGCACGGCCGCATGCCCTAGCCCCCCCGGGAGGGGACCATGCCCACCCAGGGGCCCACCCCCCGGACAGGCCCACCAGCATAGGCCCAGTATAAGTGCTCCTGGCCCCCCCTTGGGCCCTACCACCATGGAGCGTGACAGGGCAGCTGCCTATTGGATGTTCCTCGCGCTCATAGCCAAGTGGTTCTGTGACCACACCGAGCAGCTGCTCCTCCAGGCCGCGGAGACCATGCGCCGGGCTGCCCTGCTCGCTATGCCCATAGCCAGAAGCCTATGGGTCGCTGAGTGCCCACAGGTGTGGTGGGCTAGTGGAAGAGCCCGAGTGGAGGGCCCACTTTCGGATGAGCAGGGGCACCCTGCTCCGCCTAGCGGAGCTCCTCACGCCCTGGCTGGAGCGGCAGCACACTTCCATGCGGGACCCCATCCCCATGGTCCAGCGGGTGGCCATTGGGGTCTGGGCCCTCGCAACGCCCGACTCTTGTCGGTCCGTGTCCCAGCACTTCGGGGTGGGGCTCAGCACAGTCGCCTGCATCCTGCGGGATGTGTGCGAGGCGGTGGAGGGCGTGCTCTTGGACTGAATGATCCAGCTCATGGACCAGGGCGCCGTGATGGCGGGTTTTGCGGCCGGAGGCTTCCCCAACTGCATTGGAGCCGTGGACAGCACCCACATCGAGATCCTCCACCCGGCTGCCGGGGAGGCCCTGGAGTATGTGAACTGGCACAGTTACTACTCCCTGCACCTGCAGGGGGTGGTGGACCACCGTGGCAGGTTCATAGACATCTACACGGGCAACTCCGGCCGCAGTCACGACACCAGGATCATGACCATCTCCCCCTTCTATGCCCAGATGTTCCGGGGGGACTTTGTGGACATGGGCATGAGGTGGATTGAGGGGGTACCGATGCCCCCCTGTATCCTGGGGGATCCTGCCTACCCCCTCACCCAGTGGCTGATGAAGGTCTTCCCTGTGCTGAGGACCCCAGCTGAGGTGTTATACAATACCCGCCTGTGTTCCAGCCGGACTGTGGTGTAGCGTGCCTTCGGGGCTCTCAAGCAGCGCTGGTGAAGTGTTGCAGGACGCCTGGATTACACCGTCACGACCTCGGCCCTGGTGATAGGTGCCTGCTGCATGCTCCACAATGTCTGCGAAACTGAGGAGGCGGCCCTGGAGTACCACGAGCCCCACCGGCCCCCCGGTCCAATGCCTCTGTACGTGAATGCAGAGAACCCCAGGGAGTACCGTTATGCCAAAAGGATCCGGAACGCCCTGGCAAGCCATATCGCCCGGGGGGGGGAAAGTTGTGAGGGTTCCCCCAGGGGGGGCCCCACCTCCGGTTCCTTGGGCATGCCCCTGCACAGGTGGGCCCCTAGCCCGCTCCCCCACAAACTGGAGTGTGCGCACCACTACCAACTGCAACCTTTATTCCCCACACAGTGCACACAATCACCCGGTCCCACCACCCCTCCATCGCCCTGTTCCCTTCAGTGACCCCCCCATCATGTTGCCCTCCCCCTCACCCCCTTCCCACCATCCCCCCTCGCTTCCTTGGCCTACCCCGTGAGTGCCCGCTGGGGCTCATGGAGCTCTGTGAGTTCTCCTCCCCCCACTCTCCGTGTCCCCTGCATTGTCCTGAGCTGGTTCCTGGGCCGGCAGGGGGGCGGGTGGTGGGGGGAGAGGGTAGCCGGGGCCCTGGCCGTCCCCCAGGGGGCCTGCACCCTCGGAGTGCAGGGGGCACCGGGAGGTGCATGCACGGGCCCTGAGGGGGTGGGGGTGGTTGGAGCGCCTGGGCGTGGGCCGGTGGCGCTGAGGGTCCCGGCATTTGGACCTGGGCAGGCAGGGTACCCGAGGGTGTGCCTGCCAGCACATAGGCACACATCGTGCCAGTGTGCAGGAGCAGGGAGGTTCCGATGTCGTGGGAGCGGTCCATTTTGGCTGAGTGCTCCCGCACCATGGCTTGGATGTCCTGCCTGAGGCCCCCGAGCAGCTCCTCCTGCCTGCTGTGCTCCCTGCACTCCCGGCGCTGCTCCAGGTGCACCTCGGCCTGGAGCCTCTTGTCCCTCTCCTCGGCCCGCTTCAGGGACTGCTCGATGGACACCTCCATGCAGGCCATGGCCTCGATCATCCGCTCCCCCTGTTCCTCCGCTTTCTGCACAATGTCCTGTGCCTGTTCCTCCCTCCGCCTGCGGACCTGTGCCCGGTACTCCCACATACGCTGCACTGGGGCCACAGACCATGGGGATGCCGGGTGCCGGGGTTGCCCTGTGGGAATGAGAGAGTGGGTCAGTGCCTGCCCCTGCCCCCTGGCCAGGATGGGGCACGGGCCCCTCGGGCTCCTGGGCACCTCTCCTGGGGCCCCCCCACCCCCTGACACCAGCCCCTCCCATCCCCTCCACCCCGGGGCGCACGCCCTCCCTCCCTCCCGCCCCAGCTGCCTCACCTGGCTCCTGCACCTGCTGGCTGGGCTCCTCGGCAGCTGGCTGCTCCGTCTCCTGGGTCCGTTCCCGGGGTGTTCCATGTCCTGTGGGCGAGGGGGGGGCTGTGGGTGTTGGGGTGGGCAATGTGGGGACCTGTGAGTGGGCCCCCTTCCGCCTCACCACTGGGGACTCTGGGCTGGCCCAGGGCGACCCCTGCCCCCTCTGCACGGCGCCCCTTGCCCTTGCCCCCAGGTCATGATCCCTCCCCTCTCCGGGATGGGCCCTTACCTTCTATATCCATCTCGGAGCCCTCAGAGGCCGGCCCCTTGATGTGGGAGTGCTCCCCCAGGGACCACTGGCTGAGGGTGGTGACAGTGCTGGCCTCAGATTCCGCTGGGCTGGCCCGGGGATGGGCGCTCTCAGGGCTGCTGCCGGGGGGGGGGCCTGGAGGTGCCGGCGGCCACAGGGCCCTCTTCCTGGGGGTCCGGGGCCCTGGAGGTTGTGTCTACTGGGTGGGCAGCGAGGGGAGGGGGTACCTCAGCCCGCTCCCTGCCCTGGACCACAGCGCTGCCCACGAGCCATGGGGCGACTATGGACCCCTTCATATGGAGGATGCCGTCCAGGGCTTCATAGAAGGGGGCGGTCCGGGCCCCATGTCCGGACTGCCTATTGTTGTCGCGGATGGCCTTGTACCCCCTCTTGAGTTCCTTGGACTTTGAGCGGCACTGGGCCACTGTGCGCTCATGCCTGGCCACCTCCATGTCCCACACAATGTCTTTGTAGACATGCTCGTTCCGCTGGTTTAGTGCGAGCTCAGGCTGGTATTCGAGGGTCCCCCATATCCGGATGAAGTCCCTGGTCTCCTGGAGGCCCCACTGGCCCCCTCGGTGGTACGCCTTCCTCCGGCATTCCCACTGCGGGTCATCCTCCTCCTCCTCCTCCTCCTCTGGGCGCGCCTCCGCCCATGCTGGGCCGGTGTCCTCTGGGGGCTTGCCTGCCCAGGCCGTCTTCCATTTCTGTGGGGACAGTAGATAGGGAGTGGTGGGTCGGGTGCCAGTGGGGCCCCCTCGCGGGGCTCCCATGCCCCCCGCCTCCCTCCTGGTCTCCCGGCCATGCCCCGCCCACCCCCCAGGGGGCCCCTGTGCCCACTGTTCCCCTCCCCTTGGTTCCCCTTACCCGTTTCCTGGGTGCCTCCTCCGGCCCCCTTCCGGCTGCTGTCCCCAGGGCGTCGCATCCTGCGTGCTGCTCCTGGTGTTGTCCCGGGCCCGGCTCCCTGGTCGCCTGGACCCCCATGCCCCCCTTCTCCGCCTGTGCTCCCTGCACCTCCATCGGTGCCCGCGCCTCCTCCTCCGCCCCCTCCTCCTCCACCACCGTTGCTTTCTCTCCCTCCGCTCTCTTCCGCCTCCCTCCTCGCTCCATCCCGCCACGCTTGCCGGCTGCAGATTGCCCTTTAAATCTCCCTCCAGTGGTTGTGGTGTTGCTGGTTGCCCGGCAGCGATGCTGCGTGCATTGTCCACGGCTGGGGCTCGTTTCCTTTGGTTCCGCCTGGGGATTGGCGTCCAGACGTTACTTTTCATTGCTTCCCGGTGGGGGTCCGTTTGACCACGCTTCCCGGGATATTCCCCCGGCTAGCCCGGGAAGCATGGTTGAAATTGACCCCATGTGGGTATCGAGCATGATGAACATCTGCGCGCGCCGAACAGACGTTCAGGGCTCTTTGGCCCCGCTGCGGGATTGAGCGTGGTTCACTGTGGTTGAGCGTGATCTCGTAATGTCTGAAAACACCCAATGGCAGATGCTCTGTGTGTGGAGGTGGGTGGGTGGTTGGCTGACGTCCGTGGGACGAGCCGCCCACACACTGCCCACCTGCTGCCCACCCGCTGCTGCTTCCACCCATCCACCACAGACTGTGGAGGTGCTGTGGTATGTTTGAAAATGGCCTTTGTCAATTCATTATTTCCCATTCCTGGGGGTGGGGTGAGGGTTGGGGGAAACAGTGAAACGAAAGAGGATCTGGAAACCTATCTTTGTCGTAGGTATACACACTGGAAATCTATCAGAAAAAAATTCCAGTTTGGTTCTGTGTATGCAACTCCTATATAACATTGGGCCAAATTCGGATCTTAGCTACAGCTGTATATACTTCTCAGAGTAACTACTGGAATTTGTGAAAATATTCAGAATTTTGACCACATTCCACGAAACCACTCAAGTCTGTGCTTTATTAATATGAACTGGAGCCTGTCAGTGGTGCAAGTGACAATAAGAGCTGACCTATTGGATGTGTGCATCTCCATGTAACATGCATGGAAATATATAGATATATACACATGCAGTTGCATATACACATGCACATGTATATACATATGTTATGTACACATGCCCACATTATATTCTATACATCCACAATAGATCAGGTCTTGTTCTCATTGCGCATCAGTTATTGTGCTATTTATTTTTAGGTTTCATGACATGTTCAGGGCCCCGATTCTTCCGCGGAATTTTTTTAAAAATTCCGCGGGAGTCAGGGGCCAATTCTGCGCCTCGGCGCGATTTACCATGTGGGAGGGGGGCTTGGTTTGCCTCCTCCTCCCCCCGCACTGGTAAACCCTCAGGGCCTCCCCTCCCCAGCTGCCGGGGCTTGCCCTCCCCAGCTGCTGGGGCGTGCTTGACTCCCACCCCCCACCCCCCCAAAAAAAACCCAAAGGATTTGTCTTACCAGGGATGGCTGCAGCAGCTGCTCCGTCCAGCACGCTCTTTTCCTGCTCGTACTTCCTGGCCCCTCCCGACGGGGCCTCTCAGGGCGACGCAGCCAGATGACGTCATCTGGCTGCGTCGCCCTGAGAGCCCCGTCGGGAGGGGCCAGGAAGTACGAGCAGGAAAAGAGCGCGCTGGACGGAGCAGCTGCTGCAGCCATCCCTGGTAAGCAAATTAAAGGGCCCTGGCCTGCTGGGGAGGCTGGGGAGGGGAAGCCCCGAGGGTTTGTTCATTCCCCTTCCCCCGTAGAATCTCCTGCCCCGCGTCCCCGCAGCGCAGGCTGGAAATTCTGCGCTGGGGTAAGCGGGGCAGGAGATTCTGCGGGGGGAGGGGAATTCCGCGGGAAATCTGCGATTCGCAGACCCGCGTTTCCCTCGGGGCCCTGGACATGTTTGCCAGATAAAGATAAAACAAAGGAAAGGTTCTTTTGAACCACACAAAGTATTAAGAAACAAAAACCTACGTTTTAATTCTTGAGAGAAGCCTGAATTATGGAGCCACACTAGTGGCTCCATTAGTTAAGGTGGAGCTAACGTTCTTCATTGAGAGTTCCATTGATTTCAATGGGCGTTTTGGGGGCAATTTCCTCTGGCTTGCAACTGACATTGTTGACAGGGTTTTCACTTTGATCTTCTTAGTAAGAGAGAATCTGGTTGCATACAGAAGTCAGAAAATGGTCAGAGTATGTGCTTCTCATTTCACATTGTGAAATGCGGTAGTGGAAGATGTTTATTTTATTTTATGTTTTATTTATGTGTGTGTAGCTCCCCCCACCTTTGGGGACTACCAAGTGCTTAGCCTGAACTTGCAGTGAGACCGCCATTAGGGGGAAGAAGAGAACAACTGAGTGAGTTGCAGGGGGGGAGGGAGAAGAAAAGGAGACAAGATGGCTGCCTGGGGAGAGGCTGAGAAGGTCTGGCAGAAGAAACAGGTGTGCTAAATCAGCAGCACAAAGCAGAGCTGCAATAAGAGGCTGCCTGAAGGGGAGCAAGGCCAGAGAGAGAGGAGGGGAGTTGGAGCTGCCAAGGAACCCGGGGCAGTCAGAAGAGACCGGACCCCTCACCGAAACTACCACTGAGGGAAGTGTGAAGGTTCCAGCGAGCTGCCAGCTTACTGACAAAAACCTGTGGAAAGGATACTCGGTCAGCAGCCCGGCTGACGGGGGCCAGAGGGAAGGATGGGAAGTCTGAGGATTCAAAAACCCCAGGTCCCAGAGGGATGACGTGGGAGGGACGTGGGAGGTTGGCTGGCAGGGCGGCCAGTGGGGCATTCATCCAGGCAGCACAGCACAGCTTCAACCAGACCAGTGGAGGGAAAGCCCACCGGCCTGAGGAGTCACCTTATCCAATGACCCTATTACTTTTACCCTGGCAGGAAGCTCCTAGAGGCCTCAGCCTGCGCACTAACTGGCCCAGCCCAGCACTATAGGGGAGAGGGAGTGTGGGGTCCCCAGAGAATCTCTTGGGGGAACAGGGGAACTTGAATAATTTTAACATGCCTTGTGAGGCTTATTTTCTGTTTAGAATAAACCTGTTGTTTAACATGTTAGCCTGTCTCACGTGTGCATGTTTCAATGGGGGATTCTCTGAGCTACTCCTAGGCATTCCCACCACAGGGCCCCGGGCCATGCAGGGGGGGAGTAGCCTGCCCCTTTCCTCATCAGGATCCCCATAGTCCTGTATTTACCCTGGGTGGAGGCACTGCAGTTTTGCACCAAATCAGGAGAGCAAGCCCATGAATCCAGGTGCTCTATTCCTTGGACCCCTCCCCAGGAGACATAGAGACAAGGGGGTAGCCAAGGGGGCATTACATGTGTGTGTGTGCTTTTACGGGACTTAGCTCATGCATGTGCAAAAGGGGTGGCACAAATCTGCCCCCTTCTGGCTACTCACGCTGCCTGTGTGTGTTTTTCCTGGAGAGGGGAGAGGAGTGGAGCCGGGAAGCGGAGCTCTGTGTAACTGACATGACAGTGACTAGGCTAGTCAGTGTCATGTCAGTTACACAGCTCTCTGCTTCCCCGGCTCCGGGTCCTGGAGAGGAGCAGAGTGGGGAAGCAGGTCGCAGTGTAATGGACATGACACTGACTAGGCTACTCAGTGTCATTTCAGTTACACAGCTCCCCACTTCCTCGGGTCCTGGAGAGGGGAGAGGAGCAGAGTCAGGAAGCGGGGTGCTTTGTAACTGACATGACAGTGATTAGGGTAGTCAGTGTCATGTCAGTTACACAGTTCCCTGCTTCCCCAGCTCTTGGGTCCTGGAGAGGGGAGAGGAGCAGAGTCAAGAGCCAGGAAGCGGGGCACTGTGTAACTGACATGACACTGACTCAGTCTCAGCACAGTCTGCAGGGCTTAGAGGAGCAGCAGCAGGTGTGCAGACAGCAGCAGCCATCTTCAGTGCATCCCGGCCGACAGTTTGCACCCAGGACCCAACTCCCTCCCTGTCCACATCCGCCTTGCCCCCTCCTTTCATACCTTCAAATCTCTCCTTAAAACTCACCTCTTTCGCTCTGCTCTGTCTGACTCTTTATCCTGCTGAGCCACTATTCCTATACCTACGGTCTGTTTACTAGGGGTGGGACCCCGGGCCCAATACCGGCTACCGGATTTACCGGTTACCGGTTTCCCGAAAACCGGATTCCCGGTTTAAATCCGGTATACCGGTACCGGATTTATTGCATTGGTTTCAATGGGGCGCTGTGTCCCCATTGAAACCAATGA
>QEPC01003632.1:797159-815232 GCA_003113815.1 Sphenodon punctatus | reverse complement strand
GTCTCTCCCCCAGCTCCTGTCTCTCAGATTGTAAGCCCTAGGGGCAGGGACCGTGTCTATTGTATTACTCTGTAAAGAGCCAGGTACACTGCTGGCGCTATATAAATGTTTGTTAATAATAATAATAATTAATAATAATAAGGATGAGCTCAGCCAGTGGGAGACAACGACTGAGACAACCTTAACACACAATTTCTAGGTTTGTTAAAGTTTGCTTGGTATGAATCTGCCTTAACTAAGTTTGTAAAACCATAGGTTTTTTGTTTCTCTAATCTTCTATGTAATTTATGTGCATCCCCATCATTTTTAATTTAACTCTGAATTATTTTTTTTAACCAAGCTTTGTGAACAAAATGGTGGTGAGGTCTTTGAACACCCTCAAATGAGAAGTCGGGGACTAAAAATCACCTACCGAGGATATGAAATTTCTGTGCTGTTGGAACTGTGAAGAAAGGTCATTTGAGCAACAAAATTTGGGTAATGGTTAGCTGATCAAGGCGGAACTACAGTGGAGCTGCAAAACTGGAGGAGGTATGTTGCAGCCAGACAGAAGGATAGCCGAGCTGACTGACGCTGAGCACTGTGAGCAGGGCCAGGTGAAATTGACGCAGCTGGACATAAGAAAGCTAGGGAAAGATCTGACAACCAAGCAATGGTGAAGAGAGAGCTGCTTCCCAGAGAGACTGAGCAAGTCAACATCAGCAAGTCAGTGAAAAATTAAAAGCAAGTATTTTTTCATTCAACACACAATTAAGTTGTGGAATTTGTTGCCAGAGGGTGTGGTCAAGGCCAGTCGTATAACTGGGTTTAAAAAGGGATTGGAGTATAGGTCTGTTAGCAGATATTAGTCATGTAGGTTTGAGGAATGTAAACTCTTACTGTTGGGAGCTGGGAGTGAACAGCAGGGAATGGATTGCCCCATAACGACCTGTTGGGTACTTCAAGGGACTGAGATTGGCCACTGTCAGAGACAGGATGCTGGGATCGATGGACCATTGGTCTGACCCAGTATGGCACTACTTATGTTCTTATGAGGGTGAGTCAGAGCAATCTGAGGACTGAGAACGGAGAGTGGGCTTTGGAACAGGTACGAGGGCATTCCAAGGAAGGTGGGAGAGGAATTGACCAAGGGCGTCCTGTTACAAGTGCAGTTGGATAGGAAATTAAGTGAAAATTGCCCTCTGTTTTCTCTCCTGTTGGCCTTTGAGGAGAGTCTTCTGGATACAATTAACCCTAATTCATGTTCAACAAAGTTTTTTTTCTTAATAATTAGTATATATAATGTGTGTGTATATAAACTGTGCCTACAGATATTATATTCTTCCTTATGTTTAATATTCTACTATTTACAGAACATGTTCCAGCACATTGGAAACAGGATTTCAAATAAATAGCAGTGTTTGCTGGCTGCCTTTCACTTCCTGATCACATAGAGAGATGCATTTGTATTTCATGGGCAGGAGACTTGCACAATAGGCTATCAAGGCTTGCCCCATGTATTTCCGGAGAATGCTACACATATACATACATTTTGGATTTATACCCTACTCTCTTCATATGGCTCAGAACAGCTTATCAAAACAAGCCTATAAGGGCATTTTTAGATATGCATTAAATTTGCAGGGCTTTGTAATCTCCCCCAATCATTCCTTTCCCATGATAAAGGTGATGGCACTGGGGATTATGGGATTGCAATATCGCATCTGTATGGGAAAGTCCTGTGAGAATCACAATCAGAGCATTTTTAGGTGTGCATGATGAGTTTTTAGATGTTTTTAGACGTGCATGGGAATTTTCAAATGCGCATTTGGAAACCCTTGATATTTAGGGTTTATGGATGCATATTAACATGTAGACATTTCCGTGAGACTCATGGGAAAGTAGTTTACACATGCAGGTAATTCATGGGGTTTATTGACCTCCCATGTGAGTAGCATCTCATCTAAAAATGCCCTGAGTAAAATATAAGCAAATCATATATAGAATTCAGAATAGGTTTATTGTGATAGTTCTTGGCCAACACTCGCACAAACATGTACAAACATGCAGTATAAACAATTAAAATATAAAGAATAAAATAAAGGAAGTTAATGGAGAATGTGTAAAGAACACGAAGTATAAAATGTAAAACAACCTAAAAATATTTTGGATAACTAAATCCAAAATCAATCAACACAATATAAATACATATATAAATGTTTGTTTGTTTGTTTGTTTGTTTATTAGCAGCTCTAGCTTTCGCTGTGGCCAAACAATTATAACAACTATAACCATAACCCGAACATACAAAAATATAAGGATACAAGAATAAAACCATGATTCTAAACAAATCCGTAATTTACTGCGGTTGTACTTGACATATCTCAATTACAACTGGTTCCCGACCAAAGGGGATATATTGATAAAACAATACTGGAGGAATTGGCTATTTATAAGAGAGATGTTATAATAAAATAGATATAGATAAAACTTAAAGCATAAAACATACATGCCCAGCTTACTAATAACCCCATTTGCCAGAAATTGCCCTGCCAAAACCGAATAATGACCCAAAACACCAGTTGCTATAGCCACTTTGCTCTTGCCTTCCCTGTTGCACTTTGAGTCAGCTGGAAACCGTGCAATTAGTCCAAAGCACTTTCCTTTCCTTAATAGCAAGCCACACATAGGTGGCTATTGCAAACTTGGCGAAGGGCACGGCTAAGGCCAATAGAAACTGAAAGCACAAATCAAAACAAAAAGTAATTCCATCAGGCAAGAGGGGAGTCAACCACACCTGCCTCAAAATGGCATAATGAGGACATGCCACCAAGAAGTGTTCTATAGTTTCGACCCCGCCAAGACTACATGAACATACTCAAAAGTGGTACGGAACATGAACCTGCCTTCCTTCAGATACAGCTGTCTGAATAAGAGAAAATTGGGCCAACGTATAACATCGCCTAATTTTGGGATCTTGGATTTCATCCAGGTATTTCTCAAAGTTACCATTTCGCTTAATCAGAGCCAGCCCAGGGACAACTTTCCATGCTTCCAACACCACCAGGTCATCCTGGAGGGCAATATCCCTAACCTAAGCTGAATCTCCTGGGAGATAGATTTGAAAGATTTCCCTGCAAAGTGAACCATAGAAAATCCCAGCTGGCTAAGAAGCTGCCCCAAATATAGGACCCAGGGATAGGATCTAGGCCCTGTGTAGGCAAATTCTTCATTGAGGCACAAAAACGGAAGATTGGATTCGTGAGTTCCTAATAGCTGAAGCCCAATAACGAAGGAACCTCATCTTGGCCAATGACTCTAGCGAGGGGACACCAGTCTCCAACCTCAAAACGGTCCCAGGGGAGCAGTTCGCCACCTGAAGGAGTCTACGTAAAAAGCTGTTTTGGGCCCTTTCTAGCCCTATGGAAAAATTTCCAAGCCAAAGAGAGCCATTGCTGGAATCTTCGCCCTAAAAACCTGGAGAAACCCAGATACACTGAAACCAGCTGAGATGTTAATAGTTCTATTAATTGTCTGGGCAACTTGCTGGACTTTTGTGGCTCTCTCGGCCAGATGAGAATTCCAGGTGCCCTTGTTAGAAAAGGTAATGGCCAAATACTTGAAAGACCCAGTTATCCCAATATCCGCAGCTGGTGTTTTCCAAGCCTTCAAAGTGGTTCTTTTCCCCCATCACCATTATTTTAGACTTACTTGCATTCAATTCCAAGCTGTTGTCAAGGCAATAGGTATGAAATCATCCTATTACCCTCTTTAAGCCTATCTCAGTATGGGAAATAAGGACGACATTGTCAGCAAACTGGATCATGTTTAGCTGGGCATTCCCAATTTTAGGCGGGTGGCCCTCGATAGCTCTAACATAACCTACCATATCGGAAACAAATAGACCAAACAATAAAGGCGCCAGGACACAGCCTTGTCTCACCCCACGATCTATGGTGAAAGGATTAGTCTGGCGCCGCCCATTATCATATTTCACCCTGGCACTGTTGTTCATGTACAACTGCATAATTGGGCCCAATAGCTTCTCCTCGATACCCCACTGCCTCAGCTTGGCCCAAATCCGGGAGCGGGGTACCGAGTCAAAAGCCTTAGTGAGGTCCAGAAATGCCAAATAAGCCTTCCCCTTCTTAAGCCTAGTATATTTAAATATTAGGTACTGCAGGATAAAACAGATGGATGTCGATCTACCCTTCCTGAACCTGAATTGCTCCTGGGGTAATAAATGATGGTCCTCAACCCACTTCTCAAGATGATGTAATAACGTCCTGGCATATAATTTGCCCATAACGGAGATCAGATTTATAGGTCAGTAGCAGTTCGGGTCCTGACTGCAACCCTTCTTATAAATAGGGACAATCCAGCTCGAAACCCATTGCTGGGGAATTCTGGAAGTTCTACTGACTACCAGAAAAAGATGTGAAAAAATCCTTGCCCACCAACGGCGGGCCGCCTGCAGTATCTCTGGAGTAATCAGGTCTGATCCATCAGCCCTATGCATTTTTAAGGCCATAATGCCTTCATAAATGGCTTCCTGGGAAAAATCCTCTTGCTTCCATCCCGATTCTTGTTAGGAACCCTCTCCTACACCCCCCTTGAGGTCCATTACCCCAACCCTCCTATCAGCATATAATTTGCAAAAGAAGTCTTCCCGGATTGGGGAAGTGATGATTGAATCCCTATGCCTAGGTTTAACAATTGAATTTAACCTAGCCCAGAACCAACTAGAGTTGCCAATAGAGAGGTCCACCGCCATCTTAGCCCAAATTATGACATAAAAGTTCATCCTCTTCTGTTTGAGTAAGGTCAAATATTTATTCCTAGCCTTCCGAAAGACATTCCAGGTTGAATTCCCGGCCTCCTTGAACCATTTCCTTTTGAGGGAAGCCAGCCTGGATTGGCACACCCTACACTCTAGATTAAACCAAGGATATCAATTCCTCACAGGCCGCCCTTTTGTGGGGGCCATGAGTGCCTCGCATAAGCTTGACAAGGTTTTGGAAAAGGTGTCTAGCAGGGAGTCACTCTCCCAGATTCTCCATTGCACTGGCATAGGCACAAGCCCCTTCTGAATTACAGAAGATGGTGAGCTCACCCAGAAGCCCTACCCCTTCCAGCCTCTTCAGTCTAGGAACATCCTCCCCCTGATTCACTACACAGAGGGAGTCCCTAGCCATTTAATTCCCTGTTAGAAATGTGGCCAGTACAACATGGCCGCTCTCGGGTCTAGGAATAAGATTAACTGGCAAAAAATGCTCGGAGGCTCTTGCGTCTACCAAGATCCAATCGATCTTACTTTTCCCCTTGGGGCCAATATAGGTGTATCCCCCCTGGGGGTCGTTCAAGTGGCCCTCATTAAGGTTTATCAAATCGAACCTGCGAATCTAGTCGCTAAAAAAGGCTGCCATATGACCTGCACTACAGGGGACTGTACTCACATTGCGGTAGGGTTGGTTGGCATCCACCTGGGCCCCATCCTCAGCAGTATCTAATTGTATGTTCCAGTTCCCCATTAGTACCACAGATGCATCAGGAAATTCCTCATGGGCATCCCCAATTACCTTCTCCAGGTCATTCTATACATCTGCTCTGTAATATGGTGAGGTAACCAGGGGGATATAGATATTAAATATCACAAATTGCTCCATTTGCCAGCCACCGAGCTGTAACCTGCCCACTTGGAACTCTGGGCACGCACTCCTCCAAAAGGAGTAGTGCCAGTCCCCAGAGTCCCGAACACAGAGGGCCAAACCCCCTGAAACTCGACCCCTATTCCCTTTCTTTTGGCCGGCATGAAAGTAAACTTCAAACCCCACCAGATCAACCACCACATCCTCCTTCAACCATATCTCCTGGAGGCCCACTAAATCAAAACATAACAAAGAAAATCCAGATCTCTGATTGAGGAGCTAAGACCGGAAACATTCCAAGAAGCGAGACCAAAAGAAGTTATACCAGCAACAGAGGGGAGCTGAACCTTCTGAACCATCCGAGCCCGCCGCTCCCCTAGAGCGTCCTGGGCCAAGGAATGATCAAGGGAGCCATTTAGTCAACCTGAAATGAGGGCCAGTTCTATTTGGAATTGGGACTGATCAAGAACTACAACGTTAAGGTTGGACTCCTTGAGTTGGGGGTCTACAATCTGGGTAACTTCCCCCAAGGGATTGCCTAGAGCCACTAAAGGAACTAGGGGCCCAGAGACACCAGACTCGTTGGTTGACAGCAGCCCATTTTCTTTATCCCCTAAATATCAGGCCGCTGTCAAATCGACCACCCCCACCCATAGCCTATCCAAGGAACCCTTAGGCTCCTTCCTCAGAGCTATAAACTCAATAACTTCCTCTTGGGAATGGTTCTTAATATGATCCAGCCTGTTTTAAACAGATCCTGATCAATAGCCGATAATTGCCCCAGGAGCTCCTGGATACAGGCTGGGTCATCAGCTGTAGCCTTTCCCACTAGGAAATCACCTATTTTATTGGCGATCCTATTTGTCGTCAGGCCCTCCCTAGGTCCTACACAGGTAGCTAACACAACTAAGCCCCTCGGTCAGCCTCCAGGACCATAGGTTGCTGACTGGAAGGGCCCAGATGGTCGGCCATGGTTACACTGGGGTTAGGGCTCGCCTCTTGCAAAAGTGGAGGGTTAACATAAACCTGGCCCATCTCTATCAGGTATGGGGAAGAGGCATGGGCCTCAACTGCCCCCACCTCCTGATCCATGGCCAGATTGGCTATCTCCCCTTGAGGTCCAAAGTCTATATTTCCGCTGTTCCGCGAGCCAAGGGCAGTTGCATTAGGAGAAGAAAAATGGCAGCCCTGCTGGCACAACCCAGCTGGTAAATCCTCCCTACTATAGGTTACAACCCTATCGATCGACACCCCTCGAGTTAGGAGAAACTTCCTAGCTTTAAATAACTTATATACCCACCACCTATCCATAAAGGAAACTCGCAACTGGTATATAAACTTCCCACTTGGCAAGTATTGGGTCCCCAAGGTATGGGAGGAGATAGCTGGGCCTCCCAGGAAGAATGCCAAATGGTTGGCAACTTCCCCTGGGGAGTTCCAAGAATGAATAGTACAGTTGGAATCAGGTCTAATAAATAAATAGACTTCGTTGTCCTTGATTAACATCCTTTTCTTAGTGGAGAAACGTGGTCGGTCAATAAACATCCATGTGGGTAGCCTCCTCTGGTGGAGCTAGGCTAGTCATTTTGGTTTCAAATACCTTAGACCCTCCCCTTAGTTGATTAAGTTGACTTTGGACCATAGTGACTGCCTTGGTGAGATCTTTAATGCCCACAAAAAGCGCTTCTGTAGTCCTAGCCACCAGCCGAGTTTGGTGAAACAAAATGTCCGTGGTGGCCGAGCCCCAAGTGCCCTCAATATCACTCAAAAAAATTTGGGAGGGAGGTGGAAGCGAGGTCCCCAGCAAAAGATCCTCCAAGTCTGCAAGGCAGGAATAATAGTTGTAAGATGAGGGAATTCCAATTACCTCGGGCTCCGGCATTGTCCATGTGATTTTTGCTGGGAGAGTACCCTCGGAGGAGGAAGAAGGCGATAAACCCTGCCCTCTCTTTCTGTCCATCGTGAGTCGAGCATCCGCAGGCAAAAAGGGGATGGCCCTGACACCCAGCCCGCGCCTAAGGGCGTGCACTAGGGCATGCAGCACACGGTGTGTGCCTATGGCGATGCGGTAGGTTGCCTGAACTGTTAAATCCCCGCTGCACTCTGGCTGGCTCCACCCCCGAGCTCCGCTCTCCACAACTGCGTCGCCGGCAAGCCGTGATCCATCGCCCCGACTCACAGCAAAGTTCTCCCTAGTTGCCGTTCTGCTCAGTGATAATTTCTTGTAGAAACTGGTATCTCCTAATGTCCAGGGGGTTAGAGGCTTTCTCCCTCCTTGGGTTCTGCAATACAAGTCTTTACAATAGTTCTTTCCAGCATAGGCCTTAAAACGCCCAGGCCTCCTGGCTGGACCTCCTTCTCCTCCTGAAGAACAGAGTGCCATATATAAATGAATATTTAGCTAATACCAAGGACTGTCTTTCTTAACTTAATTGTTAAAGTGCAGAATTTCAGGAGGATTACCAGGGCCTCATGTAGATTACAGGTCAGTAAGTTAGTAACAATTGGCTCCAAAAACAAATCCTGTGGATTTGAATACGATTGACAGTCTGAAATAATATGAGGTAAAGATTCAATCACGTTCTGCTGCTCTTGCTGACAGAGTCTCCCTTCATAAGGCACCCCCATGTATCTGCCCTCCAAGACTGCGAAGGGTAAAAGATTGAATCTTTCCAGGGTAAATGCCACTCTATGACCCCAAATAGGGAGGTTGAATAAATAAGCAGCTCCACTAAGGGTGGTGGTGTAAAAAGTGCCATAAACCACGGCCACCTTCTGCATAGATATAGCCTCCCTAAGCATCTGCAGTTCTTGGTCCCTTACCCTGCAGTTGAGTAAAGCCAGGGTCTTGGCATAATTCGAGGTCAGAAACTATAGGGCATTTTTAGACATATGTTAAAGTTCCGATTGTTTCAATCTTCTGGGTTTCCAAGTCCACAAGTAAGTTCCAGATTCATTTTTCACACACACACACACACACACACACACACACACACACACACACACACACACACTGCCCTGANCACACACACACACACACACACACTGCCCTGAGGCAGTTCCTGGATGCATTCTTCACACAGACACTGCCCTGAGGCAGCCTAACATAGCTGCGGCTGTAAACGTGACGGGTTGCCATGGAAACCAAGTAACCACAGCTGCCTGGAGCAAAGCAGTTTACCAGGAGAACTTTTTACACACAAGTTCTGGGAGAAGTTTCATGAAGAAGTTCAAAGATCCAGATGTTTAAAATCTGGATGAGTGATTTAGACACACAGAAAGTTCTGGATGTTACAGAAAACATCCAGAAGAAATGCGTGTCTAAAAACATTAGAAAAACCTAATGATGATAACAGAAAATCAATACCTTTCTCCCATGGTCCTGGGGCAGATATAGAGAGTACAGCTTGAGATAGGGTCCCTAATTCAAAGAAATTCAACCTCAACCAAAATGTCAGAATTGCACATTTGACCAATGTGGCAAATGGACGAGTACCCATTTCGGCTCTAAGAAGGGGAGCATGTAAAATTGCTCTTAAAAAGCCAATTTCTTTGACCTCAAGCTCATTCAATAGTGGAGGACCCCAAGTCCGCACCCCATACAAGAATAGCAATGGGAGCTTAGCCTTGTATATTTTAAGGGATGTGGCAACCAATCTACCTCCCCTAGACAGATGGAAACTAATAATCCCCCTACACAAAAACTTCACTTGGGCACATGCAATCTTGAGCTGCAACTGTTAGGTTGCAGAGGAAGAAAAAGTAATATGTATTAATTACTCTATGCATAAATAATCATGAACATTGGAAATACTGTACATGATATATTCTTTAAAAGCTTTATATAAATCAATAAAAATGAATTAACAATACACACTCATTACAATATATCTCACTATATGGTTGACAAATCCATATACACCATACGCAAACAACTCAACCATTAGTGTGTTGTACAAATATTTAAAACAAAACAAGGCATCATAAGCAAAACAAACATGTTTCAGGGGAAACCCCTTCTTCAGTGCTATATAATGCTCTAAAAGCCACAAATAGGCACTTAAGCCACCTGGGTGTTGGACACACCCCATTACAAATCAAGGCAGGGGGAGAGAGAAGGAAGAAATGCCACCCCAAATGGGACTCAATAGCAATTCCAAATCCTTCCCTTCTCATCTGCTGCAGTGCTAATCCATGCACAATATACTGCTGCTCCTCATGAGAGCTTGCTAAGATGAGAGTAGAAAAAGTAATCCCGAGATATTTACACTGCCTAACCTGCTCTAGATGGTAGGAATTCATAAACCACTGGTGCTGAGAAAAAGCTCTCCCTACTAGGGATGGGCGAACAGAACCGAGTTCGGAAATTCGGTTCGGTTCAAAAATCAAGTTTGGTTCGGAAGTTCAGTTCGGTCAACCGAACTATTCGAGTTTGGTCGACCGAACTCCAAACTTACAAACAGAGTACGGAAATTCAAACCTTATTGAACTAAATGGAATATTATCTTATAGGGATGGGCGAACAGAACCGAGTTCGGAAATACGGTTCGGTTTGAAAATCGAGTTCAGTTTGGAAGTTCGGTTCGGCTGACCGAACTGGTTGAGTTTGGTTGACCGAACTGGTTGAGTTCGGTCGACCGAACTGGTTGAGTTTGGTCTGAAATCCGAACTTCCGAATCGCGTTCGCCCATCCCTGCTCCCTACAACCAAAACTTTAGTTTTGGAAAAATTCATTGCCAACAGTTCTTCACTACAGAATTTACAAAAATCACTCATCAAACGTCTCAAACCAACCTGAGTTTGCAAGCTTAATACAGTATCATCCACGTAAAGTAAGACAGATGTAGAAATACTGCCTACTAAAATGGGATGAAAAGAGGGATTTCTCAGGGACTATACCACTCCAGTAATGTACAAATTGAACAAAAGGGGGGCTAGCATTAAGCAGCCCTGGCGTACTCCTCTAGTTACAGGGACAGATTGAGATAACAAGCCTTGAGAGCCCATCCTTATCTGCAAGGAAGTTCCATGGTGCAGGGATATAAAAAAAATCATATATATCTAAAACCCACCCCTATTTATATCCTTATACATCATTTGGCTTTATCCTCTGAGGCAACATTCAGCAACCATTAAGGGATGCCATCCTATTCTGCGAACTTGCATCTTTCTTGTTCATACCTCAAAGGGCAAACTTTAATAAAAAATAATTGAAAGTAAGACAAAAAATATTTCCTAGTTCAGTTGTCCTTAAAAAATGGGAATGAGTCTTTTAGATAACATTCATGATACTAGAAGCTCAGGGTGCTTTGGAGCATACACTTTGGTGTACAGACATTTAAAACAAAAATGTTAATGTTTTCTAAATAGAATTAGATGAGCAAAACCATGTCATACTGAGATGAAATATAAATAAGTGCTCAGGGCCCCCTTTATTAAAAATACATGTATGTTTCTCTAAAGCATATTCTTCTGAGGAGGTTTCACTTCTGGAGAATCCAGAATTTTCCCACTCATGTAGTAATATGCTTTTACCAGTCAATAAACCATTCTTGCCTCCAAATTTCTGTCTCCATGTTAAGCCTCTAAGGCTCTGTACAAGCCAAAGGCAGATGGAAACAATAGGAATTCCGTATTCATATGTACAACCTACAGTTAGTTCATTTGTCAAAAGCCTTTGAAACATTTCCAAGGAGACTGCTTTGTAATGTAAACAATGTCCACAAGGGCCAAATCTGACTTGTGCTACTGCCTTTTATGCAGATATTCCACAACGATCCCATATGTTATTCAATCACAGATTAAAAACTTAAAGTACCATTTAAAGTAACATGTTCCAAATCCCAGTCCCAGGCCAATTTCTCTCTCCTTTAAGGGTGTTTTCAGACAGACAAACTATCCCTGGATAATTAGAACAATCTCCGGCAATTATTATCCTGGGATAACAATGTTTTTAGACACACACTTCTTCTGGATGTTTGCTGTAACATCCAGAACTTTCTGTGTGTCTAAATCACTCATCCAGATCTTCAACATCCGGATCTTTGAACTTCTGCGTGAAACTTCTCACAGAACCTTTGTGTGTAAAAGATTCTCCTGGTAAACTGCTTTGCTCCAGGCAGCTGTGGTTACTTGGTTTCCATGGCAGCCTGTCACATCTACAGCTGCGGCTACTTTAGGCTGCCTCAGGGCAGTGTGTGTGTGAAAAATGAATCCGGAACTTACTTGTGGACTTGTAAACCCAGAAGATTGAAACATCCGGAACTTTAACGTGTGTCTAAAAATGCCCATCATGGTACCTGTTTCGATGGACATTTCTATGCTGGGATAACTTAATTCTGGGATAGTCCATGTGAACAGTACATTGTGATTAGCAAACACAATGAATTAAAAATTCCACGGTGCTTCTCTGATGAGTTCAGCATGATGTTTTCTGGGACTCAAATGTCATGTCCTTTCTCTGCAATGTCATGTCCTCTATGTAGCTGAGCATTCTGAGCATTTCTGAGCACATACCTAGACGTTAGACTCTATGGCTCTAATCACCAGGAGAGTTGACAATCCAGGGATATGTCATTCAGACAGACATTAGTCCGGGATAGTTTAAAAACCAGCTGTTATAAACCCCAGCAATTGGGGTTTCATAACAACCTGATATTTTTGTTATCCTGGGATAATAATCACTGTTAACAGCGTTTAGACAGACGAACTATCCCGGTGATAAGGCTCTTATCCTGTTTGAAAACGTCCTAAGTGTCTGATTGAAACTCTCCCGATGATAAGGCTCTTATCCTGTTTGAAAACACCCTAAGTGTCTGTTTGAAAACACCCTAAGTCTCTACATTTCTTGTCCAGGCCTCTTCTTTCCTCCACCTTTCTCCTCCCCTCCCCCTTCAAATACAGCAACGTGGCACTGATAGATCTTCCAAACCCTTACTGGAATACCACAGTCCTGATATCATAGTGTGATCTACTTTTTTTCCAACCGCGCTTCTGAGTTTGACCCAGAATCCTGATGCATCATCTCTGGGCTCTGGCTGAAGCTCCTATTTTCCCAGGTTACCCAGGGGCACTGTTAGAATTTTGTTGTTGTTGTTGTTTGTTTTGGAGGGGGGGCACATTGGAAAAGGGTGGGTTGAAGAGACTTTTCCGACTTCCTTCTGACGTGACCTTGCCCCTTGTAAAGCATCATGATGTCATATTGGAAAGGAGTGGGAAAATGTTTGATCTTCCCTTTTTTGTGCCAACCCTTCTATAAAGTGCCAGTCTTACTGTAGCAGATGTTAAATGTTTTTATCTCCACAACATCCCATTGAGACTGGGAAATTCTGTTTCCTTTCCTAACTTTTATCCTGGGGAAATGAGGCAGAGAGATTAAGAGACATGCCCTACATTGTACAGAAGTTACATCTACCCTAGCCAATTGAGGCATCCATGAAATTTAATGTAAATTTAAAGTTGTGTTGTCCGGTAAAGACATCACCTACATTTTAGAACCTTTATGAGGTTTCAGTCCATTATGAAAACAGTGCAAATCCCTGCATGCATGGGATGTCATGTGTGGTGCGTGTGGGATGCCATGTGTGGTGCACATGGTTTGCATGTAGCTTGCACACAGGCTAACATGGCTGCGTGCACTTTTCACATGAGGGTTATGCGTGAGATGCGTGTACATGCAGTTTGCGCAGCGAGTGGGGTTTGGGATCGAGGCCAGTGTTTGAACTTCTGAATAGTATTGGAACAAATTTGTAAATGTGTGTTACACAAATAACAAAGTATACAAGTTTCAAAGTATGTGACTCTTTCAAACATAATGTAAACACTAGCTCCGCAATTCACAAATCTCTGCAGAAGTCCCATTGAAACGGACAGTGGTTTTCAGATTGTGGCCTAGAATGCAAACTTTGAAAACGTTTTTGTTTTCAAATTCATTTCAAATTCATAAATTTGAAAATGGCAAATTTGACAAATTTGAAGTTTGATGAAAATATTCTTTTCAGCACTATTTTTGAAGGATTAAGGAAAGTGAGTAGGAGCTATTTCTGGAAGGATGTGATGAATTCAGCTTTCATTCATTACAGTAGTTCACAGGACTAGATCCATGATTTGGGCAAGAAAAAGAGTGACTGGATTCATAGGCAGTTGGCTTGTGCGATCCCGATATTGGCCATAAGAAAAACCAAATGCTGCCAGTATATGCTTTCTGAATTAACACATGAAACTGATGGATGTGTAGGGCTGAAACCAATATGCATTTGCATATTTGTAAATATAAATAACATATTTGGTCACAAAACCAAATATCAGAATTATCTTGGATACGTTTCCAAATTTGCATATTTATTTACCGGAGTTATTTTTTTGGTTTTTTTATTTTTGTTTTTAGCACTTCGTTTGCTCTGGTAATTAGTGCTATTGCACTATGAGTGCTATTGTGCTATAAACAGTACTATCAAAGTTAACTAAGGGTACTTTCAGACGATACGGGGCCCTTTGGCCCCGTACCGGCACCACCGGCTTCGTTCCCCGCCGGGGTCACCCCGTAATGGCACAACAGACATGCCGGGGGGATCCCGGCGGGGAAAGTGGGAGGGGCCGGGGCCACGTGGCGCAACGTGCGGCCGCACGGCCCCGCCCCCTCCATGCACCCCGCCGCCCGCCCTCCGAGGAGACGGGCAGGCGGCGGGGCCAATGCGGCCGCCGCGTCCGGCCGATCGTGCCACGGCCCGGGATCCCGCCGGGGATCCCGGGCCGTGGCACGTGGCCAGACGTTACTTTTCCTTGGCCACGGCCCGGGGTCCATTTGACCACGCTTCCCGGGACCTTCCCCCGGCTAGCCCGGGAAGCGTGGTTCAAACGAACCCCATGTGCCGATTGACCGTGGCCAACATCTGGCGCGCCGCAAACAGACGTACGGGACACGGTGACCACAGGTGGGTATTCACCGTGGTTCACCGTGTCAACGTCACGTCTGAAAATACCCATAGTTCAAAAAACCGAATAGCCAAAAATGAAATAATGAAGTAACCAAAGGAACTAAAACAAATATTTTAATTTCCACAAATGAAGCCAGAAGTGAATGGTGCTTCATATCTGCTTCATTAAAATGGGAATCAAATTTACTGAACTTGTCAAATTTGGAATTTGTTGAGGATATTCGTTTCAGTTCTACTGTTGTGGGGAAATATGGAATTTGCCTATTTCATCACTGGTAACTGATTCCAAGCCCATTCAGGTCATTTGGAATTTTTGTTCAAGCATCCAGAAACATTTGTAAGTTGATAACCCAAATGCTGAACTTGTACGCTCAAATAAATAAATAGAGATCCAGATAAGGGATATTTTTCTAGCGTTACATTAGTGGAAGTAGATAAAAGAATTTGATCTGGGATTTTAAACTGCTTTTTAAAAATTAAAATACAGCATCATGGCAACTTTTAAAGCAGCCCAGAATAAGGCCCTTTTTACACAGGCCTCTCCCACTCATGAACACACAGAAATCAATCCCACGCACGGAGCAACTTCGGAAAACGGGAGTTGCTCCATGTGTGGGGATGTGTGGAAATGCATGTGCAGCTGTGTGCACACCCTGCCCACTCACCGGGCATGCACTGGCGCCCTGCCACCCCCACCCAAAGGCATTGTTTTAAAAAGACCTACATGTGATAAGCAAAATTCTCACCCAATACCGTATAGTCATTCGGTCAAAATTTTCAATTTGGGTGCCTAATTTACAGGTAGGCCATCTATAAATGGTCTTCTTTTCAGAGGCACTAATCACCTGCATTTTCCATTGATGCCATGAAGCCAGAATCTTTAACTAAAAAAAAAAAAATCTTAACAGGAATACACTCCTTTCAAAATGTTGGTCCCGCTAATTTGCAGTGCTTGAAAGTTTTTTATATAAATCCAGAATTTAGTCAGAATCTAAATGCATTCTTCCATCACTTGAAACAATGGAAGCTGAGCCATTGACTTGAATGGCAGAGGATTGCACCCTCTGACCTAGTAGTAGTAGTAATTTATTAAAAGCATAACCATTCGGTCATAGCCAATATTAAGGTATAGGACAATACAATACAACTATTAATAATAACCTCTGACCTTGATAACACCAATGTAAATGGAGTTACTCTGGATTTTTCACCAGTATAACTGATCATTTATGTAAATGAGGTAACTAGATTGTACATTCTGTAAATGTTCTGCTAGGACATGTTTTTCTTTCTCATTGAAACAAAATGACTCTAATGAGTGAAACACTGAGGAAAGAATTTCAATCTTTGGGCTAAATTCAGTGCTTACTTACACTATTGTGAACCTGAAATATCTCTCAATTGATTTCTATTTATATCTGTGCATGTTTATGATCACTCAAGTGTATGTTATTTAAGGCAAATACAGAAAAAGACCACTATATTTAGCAATGCATTTCAATGAGCAGTTCATTACAAGTCATAGGAGGAACCACTGAGACAGTTCATGGTCTGTTTATATTAAAAGCTGCTTTCTGTTGCGCGGGCAGATACATTTTCACAAAGAACTTCAGATCAGGAAATATCAGTTGGGAGTTCTCTTTGTGGATTGTCTGCCTACTGTCTACTTTTGACTTGCATTTGTTACGAAATACATTAAAATAGTCATATTACACAGTCCACACAGCATGTCAGCTTTGAGACGACTACTCTAAAATGTGCACCCAGATGATAAATTGCACACTATGTCAACTACATCTTTGTCAGGAGATTCTATTTTCTATTTATAGTTGAAATGAAGCACTTGAGGAAAAAAAAAAAAATCTAAACCAAAGCAATTTCATAAAAATCTCATAAAATTTTTCTTATGTGCACATCAGTTAAAAGACCCTCCTGTGCTATCGTCTGTGCTCAGCAGGGACTCTGTAACAATCAACTTGTTGTGAGATGAAAGTAGGATGTTCCCAAGATTGTGGAACTCATAATGTGTCCATGTAATCTAGATAGCATGCCTTTGAGTTTACTCCCTTTCAAATGCTAAGGGGAAAGGGCAGTTAATCATAATACACTGGAAATACATACTAAATTTGATGCTGGTTTTGGACTGAAAAACAATTATCTCCATAACAGATGAGATTACTTAGTTACTTCCTTCGGCGCTTGCTTGCTTGAAGCTGTCGCTAATTTCTCTGAAGTGTTGTGTTCTTTTTACTCCTCTGAAAACTTGCTTCCTTGATTTACACATCTCACAAGACCCATATTCCTCTTCCTTCCTTTAAAAAATTTCCATTGATGCACTTTGCATATGAAAGTCTGCTGTGTCAAAAGGCCATCAGGAACTGGAAGGGGATACTGGCTTATAGATACAGTACCACAGAGGGATAGCTAGAGCAGGTCCCTAGGGCACAGGTGGACTCAGGGAATGGGTCCAGAAGGGCAACGTTGGAGTTGGCTGAAGCAAAGCCTGGCACAGAAGCTGAAGGTGGGGCTGAGTGCGTTCTTTGATGAGCTCCTGCACCGGGAGGAATATGTCCTGGCAACCATGCTGGACCCCAGGATCAAGGGCAACATGGCACGTGAGACAGCAGTCTATGGCCTCCGGAAGGGTGCACTGGTGCAGAAGGTCCGGCAGGCAGAGCGGACTATGCAGCAGGACACCCTTGTGGGTGGTGGAAGTGGGAGCAGAGACCCCTTCCAGCCATCTGGGTCTATCCCTGCCCCCAGCCCTAGCGGTAGCAGCAGCACCAGTAGCAGGATGAGCAGCAGCAGCAGGACCCCTATTGCAAGCAGCTCCTCCTGTGTGCAGGCCACTCTGGGGAGCATGGGGCCCAGCACAAAAGGGCAAGCAGCATGGCTGAGGGCAGTGGGGCAGGTGGTGCCCACTCAGAGCTACCAGCAGGGGCAGCTGGTGGGTTTTGAGTTTGGAGGGGCACTAAGGTGAGCCGGTGGGCGGAGCCAGGGTGATGGTGGGTGGAGCCAGGGGGATGGTAGGTGGAGCCAGGGAGACAGTAGGCCAGTGGCATGGCATAACCCAGCAGCAAGGAGTTCCCAGGGTTAACATCGGGTGGAAGAAAACACAGTCTACATGCACATCAAGCTTAAAATAAATAATGTATAAACCCATTACACAGGGAAACACGGAAAACACTGGTAAAACACTGGCAAAACACAGCAGCAACGGGTTCCCGGGGTTAACATCAGAAAACAGTCTACATGTACATCAAGCTTAAAATAAATAATGTATAAACCCAAAATACAGGGAAACCCAGAAAACACTGGCAAAATACAGCAGCAACGAGTTCCCACGGTTAACATCAGAAAACACAGTATACATGCACATCAAGCTTAAAATAAATAAAGTATAAACCCAAAAGCACAAAATGTCCAGCATTGTGAAGACACCTAACTTGCTAATATCAACAGCCTAGGGGGAGGAGGATGCAGGGTGTGGGGGGGAAACAGCCTAGGGGG
>QEPC01003632.1:782530-795760 GCA_003113815.1 Sphenodon punctatus | reverse complement strand
CATTTCAGTACAAAACTGAAATGAAACTTAAAGCAATCTAAAAATCCTACTCAACGCCTGCTGTTCAGGAACAGTGACTAACTCAGAAGGTGTTGGGAAGGGGGGAGGCAGATAATTAGTTTTGTTTCTTGCAAGCCTCTCCACCCCTGGTGCCTGGACATCTGTGCCTCAGTGACTGACTACACCTCCCTGTCATGTTTGACCTTCCAGTGAATCTTTTTTTGGCACCCAAACTCACCCGAACGTGATCTGAACTGACCGAACTGTTTGGCCATTTTGTTGTTCGGTGTTTGGTTTGTTCGGTATGTTTGCATTCAGGTTCATGTTCGTGTTCAGTCATCCGAACAGGCCGAGTTCGGGCCGAACTCCGAACTTCTGAACCACGTTCGCCCATCCCTAGCGGGCAGTTGGAGAGCTGTGCTCTCCAACAGTGCGCCACCGGCAGCCATCTCTTTCTTTGAGGCAGCATGTGAGGCAGGGATAAGCGCGCATGCGCACTGCTGCCTGCCTCAGGCACCCGACCCAAGGCATTTCACCAGGGTGCTTTCAAAAAGTGCCCTGGTGAGAGCTTTCCTTGTGCCCATTGAGTGCAATGGAAGCCCCTAGCTCCTCCCTCCACAGCACGTCCTATACGTGCTGTGTGGACGGAGGAGCTGAGTCGGGCTGAGTACTCAGCTGCCCAAATCGTGTTTTCCATTGGAAAATGTGGTTGGACTTAGCTTTTTTGAGCCTTCTGGGACCCACTCCTGAGGAGTGGGTCCCAGAAGTAAGTGAACTGACAGCGCCGCAGCAGCCTCTGAAGCAAAGGCAGAGGCTGCTGCGGCACTGTGAGAAGCAGTAGCACGGATTTTTTTTTTTGATTTTTTTTTTACAAATGGCGGTGCTGGCGGGCCCTCGACGCTTGGGGGGGTCAGCACCCCAAAATTCCTGGGGGGCCAGCCACCACTGGCTACCAGAGGGTGTATGATGGTGCCTCAGCAGGAGTGAAGACCTACCTGAAGGAGGAGCCATGCATAGATCTCAGCAGCGATCCTTTAGCCTACTGGGCCTGCAAGGCAACGTGTGGTCGGCCCTGTCCAAAGTGGCCACGGGTATCCTGTCCAACCGGTGTCCCCAGTGATCAGGTGTTCTCTGTGGCGGGGAACATTTGCTCCCCACACCGTCTGAGACTAGGGGCCAAGTTGGTGGGACAGTTGCTCTTCTTGAAGGTCAACCTTCCACTGCTGGGATTCCCCGAGCTGCCCATGGACAAGGAGTGATGGTGCAGTGGCACACGCCATCCCATACCAGGGTCAGTCTTGGGACGGGGCTCCTCCTCCTCAATCTGGGCTAGGGCTACTGCTCCTGCGCTGATGTTGTCCCTCCCTCCAGATGCCTGGCACCCCCCCCCTCTCATACAAGACGGTCTCGGCCACCTTATCTGACTGACCTTATGACGCAGGGTGGCATTGGGAAACAACTGTAAAACTGCCAGCAGGCCTATAGCTACATGATCTCGGCCCGCCTATGCTACACTAACTGGCTCTCACTCTCTTGCGCTGCACAGTCTTTGCTAGCCTATCTGAGTTCCCTGCTGCCAATGTCCCAGCCTTCCTGCCCTTCTGCCTCTCATGCCACGTTGCCTGTCTGCCTGCCCAGCTTGCCGCCAAGCTCAAAGTATGCCTCAGTCCACCTTCCTGCCTCCCATGCCAAGGTACCTGCCTTCCCACCCAGGTTGCCTAGCTCAAAGCCTGCCCAAGTCCGCCTGCCCTACTGCCGCTCATGCCACGCCACCTGCCTGCCCCAGCAACAAATGTCTGCTGCTAATGGCCCCCAGGCCTATATGCTGTCTGTGCCAAGGGTTCTGTACCCTGGCAACCCACTGTCTGCTTATGCCAATGGCCCCCAGGCCTATATGCCATCTGTGCCAAGGGTTCTGTACCCTGACAAGTAATGTCTGGTGATGCTAGTGCCAATGGCCCCCAGGCCTATATGCCATCTGTGCCAAGGGTTCTGTAACCTGGCAACCAATATCTGCTGCTGATAGTGCCAATGGCCCCCAGGCCAGGCCTATATGGTGTTTGTGCCAAGGGTTCTGTACCCTGGCAACCAATGTCTGGTGATGCTGGTGCCAATGGCCCCCAGGCCTATATGCTGTCTGTTATGCCAAGGGTTCTGTACCCTGGCCACCAATGTCTGCTGGTGCAAATAGCCCCCAGGCCTATATACTCTCTTTGCCAAGGGTTCTGTACCCTGGCAACCCACTTTCTGCTGGTGCCAATGGCCCCCAGGCCTATATGTTGTCTGTGCCAAGGCTTCTGTACCCTGGCAACCAATGTCTGATAATGCTAGTACCAATGGCCCCCAGGCCACGCCTATATGCTGTCTGTGCCATGGCGTCAAGAAACAGCCACTCCAGTCCCAGGACCCACCGTCAGGGTTCTGGGGTCTACATTACTGGCAGGGAGGGCTGTGTCCAATATCTAGAAGCTGCCACTCTAGTCCCAGCCCAGGACACACCCTCAGGGTTCTTGTGCCCTGTCATTCCACTCATGGGGCACTGTCATTCCACCTTTTCTTTATGCAACCTGCTGTTCATGGTGAGAGAGAGAGAGAGAGAGAGAGAAAGTCTCCCCACTGCTAGAAGGTGAGAGAGACACGATCCCACCCATGCTGTTACATGCACTATATGGCCAGAGAGAGAGAGAGAGAGAGAGGCTCCCCGCTAGAACGAGAGAGATGGGGGTGGAGGGGGAGAGGTAGGTGTATCCAGCTCAAGCTGCCACCTGCCAGAACCAGGAAGAACTCCCATCTGTGCTCATGTGCCTGATCAATGGCCATTGCCCACATCCAGCAGCAAACCTACCAGAATGAGATAGAATATAACACAACTTATTATATGTGCCTGCCTGCCTGCCAGCCTGTGTGCATTCCTGTACCTGCTGCTGCCACCTGTCGCTTTATTGAATGAAGTGTGCCCAACCATGCACTAATTCTAGGTACATAATTATCATTAAACTCACATAGGCTGTTATTCCATTGTACCTGAATCAGTCATGCCTGCCCATCCCAGGAACCATCGATGAGATTCTGGGACCATCATTCCAGTCACTGGGGGCTGCATTCCACTCCACTGCATCCAGAAGCCCGGTGCCCATACACCAGCCTGCCCCCCCCCCACAGCCTATTCCTCCGCACCCACCCGCGGATGGATGCCCGCTGAAGCTTCTGGAAATAAAAGCCCCTCTGAACACCAGCTCCTGCTGCCTGCTTCCAAGGAGCCTGCCTCTCTTTCTCTCTGGCACACTCACACAGACACAAGCCCTGCCCTTCCTGCTGCCTGGCACATCTTTGGGTTAATACTACCTTAACTGCACTACATGTGGAGCCAGCCAGATGCTGCTGGTAGGGATCAACAAGGTGTATGAGATTCTGCCACCTGCAAGTCAGAACTTCAGCACATAGGAATAAAAGATTGGACAGGTCAAACGAAGCTCATAACAACAAATATAACAACGTTTATTAAAACTATTTAAACAACAACAAAACAACAACAACAACAACAATATTATAAAACCAAAACCAAACATTAAAAGGAAACTTAGAAAGAAGGAAACTAAACTATTAGTCTTTGGGCCTGTCCCCCGGGACTTGGGGGAAAGGCAAAAGGCGCAGCACAGGGCTGAGGGACAGCCACCCTGTGCTCTGCCATCTCATAGCCGTGGGCCACAGTGAACTCCACGACCCCTTCCACGTCTGCCTGCACCTGGAGACCACCTGGTGGTAGAGTTCCAGCCTCTCCATTTTGGCGGAGACGTACTGGGAGTATGCCTCCACCTACTTCTTCTCCACCTCGAGAGCCTGGAACCTTTCCACTAGGCGGTTCTCCATGAAACGTATGCCCGACATCATCTGGTGGCCAGGCCTCTCTACTTCAACCTGAAAGGTCTTGGCCGCAGCAGACTCCCAGGGCCCGGGGAACTCCACATTGGGGCTGGAGGAAGGGGAAGGGCTTACATGACGTCGCCTTCCCCCCCTTCTTCTGGTGCTGATGCTCAGGTTCCACGGCCACGCCAGAGTCCTCCTGCCTCCTCACCATCTAGCCATGGAGCCTTTCAATATGGGCGATTAGCCCCAATGTGGGCCCCTCTCTCTGCCTCCAGAATCTTTTCTTGCAGATCTAAAGAGCATAAAAGGATAGGAACATAAGAAGTGTCATATTATGTCAGACCAATGGTCTATGTCAAGCCCTGCCTGCATTCTCTCTCCACAAGTGGGTGGACAGGGTGGCCAATCTCTCTCTGCAGGGGACTTCCATTCCTAACAGGTCATAGAGGGCAATGCATATTGAATACCCTGTTGTTCTAGCCCCCATGCCTTACCGTGCAGACAGCAAATCCATTCTCCTTATCATACCACCTCCAGACATCGGACCTTGTCTACTGATTGTCTGGGGGTGGCACTGGTGACCTACGCCTGGGTGTCCTGCGTGGTGTGGCACCAGCACCGGCATCCGATTCCTCTCTGAAACAGGAACACATAAACAACACCTAAGTAATATCATGCATTTATGATTATGCCTCTGGTCCTCCCTCCTTTGGGTGCTAGGGATGGCAACGGGAGATGATGCCTCTGGCTGGCACATGCAAATCCTGCCCTCCTTGGGGCACTAGGGATGGCAACTAGAAAGACCCTTGCTGGGATGTGCAAATCCTGCCCTCCTTGCGGTGCTGCTAGGGAGGGATGGCAATGGAGAGACCCTGGCTGGCCCGTGCAAATCCTGCCCTTATTTGGGGGTGCTAGGTAGGGATGGCGACTAGAGAGTGGAGACCCTTGCTAGCGATGGCTGGCACTGGCAGGCACATGTTTGGGTGGGGGTGCTGCTTGTGCCTGACTGCTGGAAGAGCCCCCCACACTACAGTACCCTCTGAGTGCTGCCAGCCACACGAGTCACTGCATTGCATGGCTCATGTGCCCAGGGAGGGGTAAGGCAACCCAAGGCATGGTAGCCTCCCCTTCCTGTCTCATGTAGCCTCACCCAACTTCTTGGAGGGCAGGTCCATAACGGCTATTAGCCAAGTAGGGTGAGGGATGTAGCCTCTGACTGTCAGGGGATGGATCACCCCATTATGACCTGTTGGGTACTTCTCTAAAATGCCCAAGAATGGCCAGGGGATACGGGGCTTGACAGACCATTGGTCTGTCCCAGTATTTCACTTCTTTTGTTCTAAGATACATTTCCCTGGCCACCCACTAGCTCAGAAAGAGACACATGCTGTATACAGATATATCCCAAGGATATTCCCCCCTTTCCTAAATTTCCAGAAGGAGAGCCTCTCCTGTCCCAAACCCTTTGTCTTTCAAATTAACTCAGAGTAAAAGTGACTCGATTTTGCGAGCCCGTTAAGAACACTGGTTGCAGCCTGAGCTACTAATTACCCATTCACCTACACATTCCATATGGGCATTCCCTGGGTCTGGTACAGCTGCACCACCTGCACCTATGGCGACACCCTTTTAGGTATCACTTTGAATGCTGACTGCATGGGAGACATCATTCGGCCTCCCTTTGTTCAGTCACCCAATCAGCCATTTTAAACCAGTGTAGGATTAATGGTGTACTTGTGACAAAACTCTTCCAGGTAGCAATGACTGACAGCTGGGAGTAGCTCCTCTAATATACTTACAGGGAGAGTGTGTTTGCCGTGTTGGTCCCAAAAATAGGTTGTAGAGACAAAGTAGTGTAGAGATATCTTTTATTGGACCAACTTAGGTTGGTGGAGGTTTGCAAGCTTTCGGACCTCACAGGATCCTTCGTCAGGCAAGTCAGAAATTCAAGCTGTACACTGAGCAAAGCGAGAAGGCACGGGGGTTTATATGCAGAGGCTGGGGGGCAATACATCATGGGAGGGTTAGGACAGAGAGGAGTGGGGGAAGAAATACGCATTTGTAAGGGAGTAGGTGTGGTATAATGGGGCATGTCATTGTGAGGGTGCCTGGAAAGGGGAGTGGAAGGGAGTAAGGTGCCTGTGATTGTGAGATTATAGTGTAGAGGATGTGGGGTGGGGAAAATTCAATTAGCAGGGGTGGGTGAGTAATGACCCTATGTATCCTATAGTGTCCTTGGGTGCATAAGTGTTTAACCTGTCCAGGGTAGCAGCCTTGCTGCCTTCAAAAGGCCAAGACTGACCCCTGGGGTGCCTGCTTATCCAGGAGTTGGAACACGCCCACTGCATTGCAAGCCACAGCTTAGCTTGCACTGCTGGAGGAGTGCAGCAGTGATTCTATGCATCTGCCACATTCACTTGCAGGGTGCAAGCCCTAGGCTGAGACTTGCAGTGTATGGAGGGAAAGAGTGCCTGAAGGGTTATTCCCAGGGCAGAAGCACCTCAGATCAGCCTTGGTTTAAGTGTATTGTGTGCATGCAAGGGGGGGGGGGGCTGCAAAATAACAGCGATATTTCTGTATGTCTGTGACTCCTGTGCAAAAGCAGCACTTGGATGATGGTGATTTTTGCAAGAAATGAAGAAAAAGGGAACAGAAATATGAACAGCTAAATCAACAATAATGATGCCTTGCTCCTTCTACATAATTTTAATAGTGTAAAGCGTTAAGTAACTAATCTTTTCATTTTTATGACAGCTATCTCTCAAAAGATACACATTTTCAGGGGCGTAAAGAATGGCAATGAACTAAAGGTAATTACGCTGAAATTTAATGACATTACTTAGATGCTGCTGGAGCTTTCACTTGACAACAAGGCTCTGATAGAAGCCATTATCCTGGGGCAAGGGAGAGTGCATTAGTAAGCAATATGTCAGGTATACGAAACATAGAAAACTCTGCTGAAATAATTACAGGGCCATGAAACAAACTGCACAAAGCCATCAAATTGAGAATGATGGCAGATACGCCTTCCTTAACTCACAGCAGCTCACTGGATTTTTGTTCAGGAAACAAAGACCAGGAGCTGGAGCTAGGAGTTCCTTTGGATTTTCTTTATTCACTTGTGCTACAGGCAGGTTTTTGTTTTGTTTTTTTGTTTTAAATTTAAGCTTGCAGGACTTTTAATCTCATGGGTTTCTCTTTTATTTTTTAAAAATATATACTTTTATTAACAATAATTTGACTTAACAAAGGAATAACTGAGTAAGACCAAAATTCCTAAACAATAAACAAAATAACAATAGAACTTCAAGGTGATATTCCTTTTCTATTTGCAAGTGAGAGGATCTACAGTTCTCCATCTATGGGTATTTTCAGATGTTACAAGACAGTTCTCCATCTATGGGTGATGGAGGATCTACAGTTCTCCATCTATGGGTATTTTCAGACATTACGAGACCACGCTCACCCACAGTCAATACCCTGTGGTGGGGAATGGCCTCGTAACATCTGTTAGGGAACTGGAAGTCCCCCCCCAGGTGTTAACCACGGTCAATCGCAGCAGGGAATCACATTCACCACGCGATCGGTGGGACCGGCGGGGCCGGCGCCGATTGCGTGGTGAATGTGATTCCCCGCCGCGATGAATGGGCCCGTCTCATCTGGACGGCAACCACGGCCTGGAATCCCCGGCGGGATTCTGGGCCGTGGTCAATTTGGGTGGGCGCTTCCGCTGCATTGGCCGCGGCGCCTGCCCATCTCTCCAGAGGGCGGTGGCGGGGGAGCGTGGGGGGCGGGGCCGTGCGGCCGTATGTTACACCGCATGGCCACGCCCCCTCCCTGATTTCCCACCAGGATCAGTCGGCATGTCTGTTGGACGTGACAGGTTGATTCTGGCAGGAAATCAGAAGGGTGATTCCAGGATGGGGTGAATGCCGTCTGAAATCACCCTATCTTCTTCATCAAAATGTATAATCGAACAGGTAAGATTCATGGTCTTTTGGTTTTTGCTCAGCTTTCATAATGTCTAGGCATGGGAACTATGTTGCCATAAAGTCTTCACCATTCCTGTGTAATGCAGCAAGCACTTTTTTCATTATAAAAAGTCACTGTCCTACGGTAGGTTCTGTTTCAGATTTCCAGTGCTTCAAAATTATATTTATAGTTACCAAGATCAATGTCATGTAGGTGGGCTTAAATTTATTATTAGCGGAGAGCAAGGATATAACCCCAAAAATGTTGTTTCAGTCTTGAAAGGGATTGTCAGGCCTGTAATCTTTTGCATGTATGTCCATACTTAGCCACAGAATGGTTTAATCTTGGCACATTCACACCAACAGTGCCTGTAAGACCCCTTAATACCACCATAACCATGCTAACACATCCCCTCTTCACCTTGTTTCATGTATCTCACTTTTGTGGGCATTATATAATACCTTAGGGTCATCTTAATTTGTAGTTCGTTTATCTTCATGGAGGTAGAACATTTGTGCATACGTTCTCATATTACATTATTTTGGTTTTTGTCCAGTGCAATACCCAGGTTTGATTCTCACTTCCCTAGGTAGGTGGGTTCATCATGATACCACTCCTTTTGAAGTTCTTTATACATTTTTGCCATAAGGCCTGTGTTTGTGTATTCAAACAGCAATTTTTCTATTCTCTTAGACGGTCGTGTAGTGTTTTTACCTCCTTTTTTTTTGGTAGACACTTTTTAGTTGGAAATATTGCATGGCATTAGGTTTCGTTTAATTTTTTGTTTGTAGTTTTTTCTATTTTTTTTGTTGTGTGAGAAAGACGTTACCCCTAAACAACTGACCTGCTCTTGTCATTCCCTTTTCTTTTAGTTGTTTCCTAATTGTGGGGGCTATACTTTCTGATGTCATCATCAGATTATTTATTGGGGTATATGGGAATGTTGCCTTTAATATCCCTACCTTCTATCTTGTTAACTACCAGGCTTTAAGGGCTGTACCAGAAAATGGGTGTTCTGGTCATAGGGACTTAATAATTTTACCAGTATCTAATAGCACCGCATCAAAATTCTGTATTTGTAACAGGGCCTTATGTACCCAACTTATAGCCTGAGGATTTTATTGTCAAAATTTCATCACCTTCTATGTTACTGTTCTGTAGCAGAGATTGAAATTTCGCATGTTTATACCGCGTTTTTCTTTTGACCTAAAAATTGCTTTTGTATTTACTTCAGGTTTTTTCCTGTTCCAAATAAACAGGATTCAGGATTCAGCCAGGATTCAGTTGCAGTGTTTGAAGATTTCCAGTAGCCTTAAACATTTTATAGAGAATCTTGGACAATATAACCATTTTGTATAGGTTTAATTTCCCTAAGTTACGCCATTTCACAGTTTCTCCCTTTATTGTTTTAGCAGCAGGAGAAGATTTTCTTTGTATAGAGATCGCATGTCCTTGCTAAGCATTATGCCTAAATATTTCACCCCTTTACTGGCTTCATTGAATGACATTTCTTGTTTAGTTTGTTGGTATATGGTTTTATTTGGAGTGGAAATTAGTGCTTGTGAATTTTGAAAAATTATTTTGTAACCTGAGATTGAGCTAAATTTTTCAATTAATTCTAGTAATGGGGGGGATTGCTTGTATTGGATGTGATATGTACAAAACCATATCATCAGCAAATAGTGATAATTTCTGGTTGGTTTGTCCCACTTGAATCATGGTAATCCAATCTTCCTGATAGCACAGGCTAGAACATCAATCACTAAATTAAATAAGAGAGGCGATGGGGGAAACCTTGATGAGTTCCCGTAGATAGAGTAATTTGTCTCATTAGGTTCCTGTTTATTACCAACTGTGCTTGTGGTTTCAAATAGATTGCATGTAGCCAATTTAGAAAGTTTCCTTTTATCCCCATGGAGTTTAATGTAGCAAAGACACAGTTCAATTCCATTCTGTCAAAGGCCTTTTTGGCATTAGCTGACAGGACTATTGGAGGCATTTGCTTTTACTGGATGAAATATAGTAGATTAACTGCCTTTCTGACATTATCTCACCCCAGCCTTTGCGGTATAAAACTAACTTGGTTGTGATGGATTATTCTTTGCCCCTGACATGGCATTTGGAGTGATTCACACTGAACAATTTAACACAACTTTTTAACCCTCACAATAACCCTGTAAGGTAGATTAGGCTGAGAGAACATTGTGACTGGCTCAAGGTCACCCAGTGAGTTTCTGGCTAAGGCAAGACTTGAAATAAGGCCTCCCCCTATCACGTGGTACTGCACTTAGCCACTACCCCACAGTGGCTCTATTATAATAGCTGCCAATCTATTTGCTAATATTTTGGAAAACATTTTGAAGTCAAGGTTAAGCAAGGAAATTGGTCTGTAGCTGCTGCATAAGTCCAGCTTTTTATCTGGTTTTGCTATCAGTGTGATCATAGAATGTGTTGGGCAATCCTCCTTCTACCAGAATATTATTATTATACCTCAACTAAGTGTGGTGTCAGTTCTTTGTAAATTTTACACTGAATTCAGTCAGGTACCCATCCCATCCAGCAGCTTTGTTTCTTGCAAGACCTTTGATACTTTATTTTAAATCTTTTTGAAAGAAGACATTTTTTATTATTTCAGGTTTTGGATGTGCGGATGTGTACAGATCCTGATAAAAATTGACAAAGGATACCTGGATCTGTGTTTCTTTCATGACCTTAGAACTATCTGGACTCTCAATTATTGGGACACTGCTTTTCTTCCTTTTAATTTTGATCATACATGATAGCACTTTCCCTGTTTTGTTACCTTGTTTGAAATAAAAACAATTGCTTTTTCTAAGATGTCTCAAGTTTTTTTGTGTCTCTAGGGCATTTATTTTACCTTTAAATTTTAAGATTTGGCCCTTTTCACACAAGACGCCTCCCCCCCTCGCCTACATGGGCAACTGAGTATGTGAGGTGAGGGGCATCCATGTGGCCGCCGGTGGGGATGGGTGGGGATGCATGCACCCATCTCCACCCATCACGATGCATGGAGGCATTGGAGAAAATGGTAGGGATGTGCAAACGTGGTTTGGACGTTCGGAGTTCGGACTGAACTTGAATAGTTCGGTCCACCAAACTGAACTTTTGAACCGAACTCGAATTTGACCGAACTGCTCAGTCGAATCCGAACCAGTTCGGAAGGCCAAAAAACCCAGTTTTGAATGTACTAACTCATTTCGGAAGTTCGGAATTTGACCAAACTCGAATAGTTCGGTCGACCAAACTGAACTTTCGAACCGAACTCAATTTTTGAACCGAACCGAATTTCCAAACTCAGTTCTGTTTGCACGTCCCTAGAAAATGGAAGTGCCTCCATAAGTGGAGATGGGTGGAGGTGTGTGTGTGTCCATGTGATGGGCTGTACACCCGCCACCGCCTCCACCTCCACCCATCCTCTCTGCACGGCGGTGCCTCCCAGGTCCATTTAAAAAGGGACTTTGTCTTGTCCTGTGATTCTAGTTTTCTAAGTTCCATATAAAGTTCCCTCTCTTCTTCTCTTTTAGTTTTATTAACTTGTGCCTTTAAATAAATTGATTTTGCCCTAAGAAGCACTTTTACCCATACCACAATGTATGGGGTGAGCTCACTGGCATCTTATTTTTTTCAAAGTATTCATGAATTCCTTATTCTATTAGCTCTATCATTTTGGGTCTATTTAACAGGGACCTATCTAACTGCCAATTATTATTGCTTTTATGTACATCCTTTCCCCAATGAAAGTAGGCAGTTATTGTGTTGTGGTCAGAGACTACTAATGGAAGCTTTTGACTAGAAATTATTTTGTGTGCCTCTATCGGTTCCAGTATTGCATGATGAATTTGTGTGAAAGTATTATGCACCTGGGAAAAGAAGGCATATTCCCTCTCAATTAAGTGAATGTGGGTAATTTCAGACATAACGGGACCACGGTCAACCGCAGTGAACCCCCTGTGGTGGCTGTTTGTCCCATTATATCTAAAAGATTCTCACCAGATGTTCACCACAGTGAAACCTGGTGGGAATCAAAATAACCATGCTTCCGGAGGTGAGGCCGGCCTCACCTCAGGAAGCGTGGTTAGATTGGTCACATTCTGGGATGGGCCAAAAGTGACATCTGTACTTGGCCCATCCCAGACCGTGACCCAGACCGCAATACGGGATCGGGCGCAGTGGCCGGATTGGCCACTGTGCCTACCCATCCGGCTGGGGGAGCGCGGGGGAGCGGGGCTGTGTGACCGCATGTTGCGCCACGCAGCCCCTCCCCCTCCCCGATTCCCGGTCCATGGTTCAGCGTGGCAGGCCTCTGGGCCCATCACGCCTGAAATTACCCTGTGTCTCCAGGCATCCAAAAAACTATTTCCTTCCAAGTCCCTGATCAGTTCCTTTGCCAGACTTTTAATGGTATACTTTGAGAGTGCTCCATTCTGGAGACAGGTATGTTAAAGCCTCCTTGAATTATTAAAGTCCCTTGTGTGTTTTCTAATATTATCGGGAGATATTTTTGGAAGAACTGGTAAGTATATTTATTGTTTGCATATATATTTACTAATGTTGTTAACTGACCTTTTAAAATTCCTACTACCAACAAGAATCTGCCATCCTTATCCTTAATTGTATTTTTAACCATAAATTCTGCCTTAGCTGATACACCAATAATTACACCAGCCTTTTTCTTCATTGCACATGAGGCTAGTATTTCGCTCATATTTTGGTTGTGAGTCTGTAGAGATCTTTTGAAATTAAATGGATTTCTTGCAAAAAGTAAACATCCACATTTTGTTAAAACAATATATTTTTCACTCTCTTTCTTTTAACTGGATTATTTAAACCCTAGACATTCAAGGTAAGTATCGTAATCTTATTTATTCCCATTTGCTTTGTGGTCTTTTGGGGATGTTTGTACGATCTTATTCTAGCATTTAAACCCACTAAATAATGTTGTAGTTTTTGCACCATAAGTGCTATACTACTTGGTCGCTGTATGTTTCTAAACACTTTCTTTAACTTGGAAGCATGTCCTTTCTCCTTGCATTGCTGAGGTATTTTCTGGGGAATATCACATTTAGCCATATCAACCATAATAAAACAAAAGACTACGCTTCCTGCATTGAGTCCTGTTCTTGGGACCCTGGCCTCCTGTTCTCCACCTTTGACTCCTTCCTCAAACACCCCTGTCCTCCTCCTCCCTCTTCTCTTTTATTATTATTATTATTAAACATTTATAAAGCGCCAGTAACAACCTGGCGCTGTACAGAACATACAATCAGCTGTGGTCCCTACCTGTGGCTTACAATCTAAAAGACAAGGAGGGGGAGACAAGGAGAGGGGACAGCGGGAGAGACATGGGAGAAGACAAACAAACATTCAGGC
>QEPC01003632.1:709968-758136 GCA_003113815.1 Sphenodon punctatus | reverse complement strand
GGAGCCATCTCGAAGAACCTTCTTTACAAGGTAGCAACCTTCTGATCAGCACATGGGCAGGAGCTGTTTGTAAACAAACAGCCTTATCTCCCAGCCCGATCGCTGTCCCCGCTGCTGCTTCAGCGCTACTAAGAGGGAGAGTCAGGTAAGCCCTCCCCCTCCCCTCCAACACAACCCTACAGGGGTCAGGACCAACAATTTTTGGGGTTTGTTTGTTAAGAATAATTTTTTAAAAGACAGCATGACCGGCCCCCAGCCCGGCCCCGGCCCACCGGGAATCCTCCCAGTGCATTCAATGGCCAATCCGCCCCTGCCTTCCAGTGACCCTTTTTTTGCCACCTGAATGCGATCCAAACTGACCAAACTGTTTGGTCATTTCGACGTTCGGAATTGAGTTCGGTTCCGTCAGTTCATGTTTGGATTCGGGTTCGGGTTCGGTCGTCCGAACAGGCTGAGTTCGGGCCAAACTCTGAACTTCCAAACCGTGTTCGCCCATCCCTAGAGAGCTAGTCCAGAGGTGGAGATTAAAGGAGGAGGCTAAGGAGAGGAAGCGGGCAATGCAAAGCTGATGGGATGCATCAACTTTTATTCTGCTCTTGATCTCCTATGAAACACAGTCTTGCCTTGAGGGGTATTATCATGTCATCCCATAGAGTGACACATCATTCATCATCCCTTAGAACTGCATGTCAGAATCAGGCAGACAGTACTGCATTGCTTGCTGTCGAAAGGAGGAGTGGTCTGGGTCCTCAACAAATCCTGAAACTGTTATTGTTTTTTACACCAGAATTTAAAGGCATTACCTCTGTTTCCCAATTGACTTGGAGCTGTCTAGGGTGGTGACTAAATTTTGTTGGGCTGCTATGTGCATCAGGAGCTCAATTTTGGCTCCCTCCCAAAATGATGGATAAGTTGATGAGTGGATATGAGGAGGTACAGAGGTCTAGGGTGGCTGAAGAGGTTCTTTGCACTAGACTCCTGGTCGAGCACGAATATTATGCTCCTGTGTTTTCTTTTGTAAATAAGGGCCATGTGTTGGCATTATTTAGTACTTGTTTTACGTTGTATATTTGTTATGGCTGCGGCTAAACAATAAACTTTTTATATATATTCTTTTCATCTCTCTTCCTGATCATCCCTGCACACACTGTTCATATGGAGTCTCGTATTAAACTTGGGACTCTCTTAGAAAAGTTCCTTCCGCGTTTGCCGTGGAGGGGGTTTGGCGGTGCCCCCTCCCTCCTTGGAACAAAGGAGACGAGGAGGGAAGGATCGGCCACTGGTGGGTTGGAGGGGAAGCTGAGGTTGCCTAGCAACCACAATTCAAGGCGTCTGGGACTCTCGGGAGAGTCGGGATTCCTGGGTGCCATTTTAGCCTCCCTGCTCGCGCGCCTCATTCCGCTGGGGGCGGAGCAGGGAGAAGGACGTGCGGCAAGGCGGCGCAATGGGAAGCAGTCTGCTTGCCTTCAATGAGTTTCAGGTCACCGGGTGGAAGTGGGGGTGCCCCCCCCAAGAAGTTTGCAGAGTGTGTGAGGAGCATCCCCAAAGGGCTCTTGGAACACACACCCCCCGGGACCGAGGCCGGGGAATTCCCCGGGCCTGACTACGGGAACCATCCCAAGGGGGCTCGCGGCCAGTGAGTTCGTGGAGCCCCCCCCTCCACGTCAGAAAGGCATGGACTAAAGAGGCTGTGCCATGGATCTGTCCCCTATCCTTGTCATCATGATGTCATAAGGTACAAAAGGGGAGGTGACCATATTGGAAAGGGACGGGAGAGTCCCTCTCTTTCAGTGTAACACTGTCTCTTTTGGGTCAATGCTTTTGGGAATGTGGCAGCCTGCACCTGAGTTACATTTTGAGTTCGGGTTTAGGTTTTTTAGACATCCACTTTAGCCATCATCCAAAATAAAAAACAATAATACATGAAATTAATAAAACCATACAAATTATTACATTCAGAAAAAACAAATCTACCATTAAGAACAGATTTTTTAAAAAGTAAATTCAATTAATAATTATCCATAACATTTTAATAACTGCCTTGCTGCCATTTGACTCGTCTTTCTTGACTGGCCAAATAAGCAAAAGATGCAACAGCTTTCATACAAAAAGGTCTTTGGATGACGGTAAATAACAAATACTCCGTGTGATAGATATCAGTGGACTCTGGGGAGAGTATAGTAAAAATTCACACTTCTCTCAGAGCTCCATAATACGGGAAGTATAAACAGAATATGTTCCAAGTTCTCAGTTTGATTAAGCAAACACGAACATTTTCTGTGATAATAATCAATATCAATTAATCTGACCTCCTTAAATTCCGAGTTCTCCACACAATTGCAATTCTCCTATTTCAAGCAGGCATCTTTCCAAACCATAGGTATGTTTAATCATAGGGTACCAGGGAGCTATCCCATTAAGAGTGATCTTAGACATCTCATCTTGGATAGTGATATCCAGAATTCTTTGTTACATTTACATTACATTAGAGTTACATTTTCTTAGAAACCATGCAGTGAAACTGAGGCCCATGCCTTCTACTGGATAAGATGAAGAACGGGAATGGAGGATACAGTCTCCTGTGGGTAGGGTTGCAGGACCTAGCAGGATGGTGACCATAAACCGATACTGGTAGAACCATTTCAGAGGTTATGATTTTTTCACAAAGGTGCACACGTAGCTCCCATTAGCAGCAATGGGAATTAATTACTGACTAAAGACCCTTTAGTTTTATTGTCCATTTCTGTTTATATATGAGAATTTAGTTACGTGACTCCAAGTTCTCCTCTCCACAGAAATGTTGCACCAATGCAGCTGAATTGGTTCAGAAGCTCCCATTTTCCTTGAAATTATTTCAAAGCAAGACTTGGTTTGATCTCTGGCATTTGTTCATGGCAATGGGGTGTCAGGTGAATTTGTCTGCTCCCTGAGATGTCTGCTTTAGAGCTCTGAATAGGATGCCACCATAATTCTTTGTCTCTCTTTTCTGCTAATGGTTGCATACCTTTGATTAAACCCTACATGGAGCAGTAAAGGCTAAAACAGATGATGAATGCCATGCAGTACTTTATGTTAGATCAGAGTTGATTAGAATTTTTGATGATCCAGCAGCTAGAAAAGGAAACTGCACAAGCAATGAAAAGATTCAGCTGTTATCTTTGTGGGAGGCAATGGCTTTTGCTCAACAGAAGAAACAAAGAGCAACTAACTGCACAATATTTCCTCTTGGGCAGCTAGTATTTAACAGCCTAGCTATTTAATTCACTTTGAATATTCAGGAGAGCGTTCTCTGATTTGTGGGTGACAGTAAACATCATTTCAAAGGCAGTAAATCACGCTGGTCACTTTTTGCACAATTGAATATATACCCTGGAAATTTATTTGAAGTGAAATAGTTCCATCACAGTGGGGCCAGCCTGCCCATTACCCTCATGTAAGGCAGTGACCTTCTAGGGGTGGCTCTGGGGGGTCCACATGTGTCTTGGTGCTTCTCAGAGCCCTGGGGCCTTGGGAAGCTCAGAGAGCCATATGGACTGCCTCCAGATAGGGCTGCCACCTTTCCAGAATTCACCTTGAGATTTTCAATTTTTACCCAGCGAGTTCAGGCTCTGGGGTAAGTCCTGATTTCTCTATGCCAGGCAGGGTGTGGCTAACCCAGGGAACTGGGGCTTTGGGGAGCTAGAAGGGGTGGCCGTGTCAATACAGGCAGGCCATGAGGACTTTCCCAACCCTTTTCCAACATGGAACTACCCCTATGGATCACCGTGATGTCACAACAATCGACAAGGGCAGGGTTACTTACGTCAGAAAGGGGTGTGGCCAGTTCCTTCGCTCCACACTCTTCAATGTTGTCTTCTGGGTTTCCTCCCAGAGAGAGTGGTAAGCGTGTGATTTGTAAGTGGTGGGCTGGATGGTGCCAGTGTGCTCTGCCTTGCAGGATCAAACTCTGTGTCTGCCTGTCATTCTATCTTAGCCTTTCCCCCACACTCATTCCTATAGCATCCCTGTGCTTTGGGGTTGGCAGCATGCATTATATTTAGGGTTGCTTGCCACATTCTGTGGGGGAAATGATATGGAAAGGTTTTGGGCCATGTCATAAGGGGGACTCTCCTGCCTTCTGCTGATGTGGCCAAACCTCTTTTGGAATCTTGTAACATTGGGTGTAAACACTACAGACAGCAGCTCTAGATTTGCCCATGAATCTCCCCGGCATCCCCAGGTTTACCGGTCTGGCTGGGAAGGACACCCGCTAGATGTGCAACATAGTGCAGGTTGGGGCTGCCCTGGGGCAGGCCAGCATAGTGTGCACTGCAAGATCCAGGAGCACACCACGCAGACCAGGCCAGCCAAAGTCAGGGCAAAGGCCAAATGCAGTGGTGCTCTCCATCTATTGGGGGACCCATGGAACACCTCTGTGCCCATCCATCTGTTGTTACATTCAGCACCATAGAGCAGGGTGGGGGTGGGGGGGGAACCTCAGGCCTGGGGGCCAAATGCAGCCCTTGGAAAGTTTTTATGTGGCCCTTTTCCATTGCCTGGATCTTCCAGTCTCTGACCCCAAGCACTGAAAAACTGAGCTCAGGATAATGAGGCAGAAAGGAGGGCCTGCTCACAAGGTTAGGGGACAGATCCATGGCACAGATTCATGATCTGGGTCCTCCTTTACTTCAATACACCTGTTAAACACCCCCGTCCCCATCCTCTCTGTGGCCCTTGGAGCTCATACTAATTTTCAGTCTGACACCCGTGACAGAAAAGATTCCCCACCCCTGCCATAAAGTAATGGACAACTGCCTAGAACATTGCTAGAGTGACCCGTGGCTCTATGGTGGGGAGATGGGGTGTTGTGTGGGTGGACCATGGCCAGGGGGCACCACTGGTTCATATGATGTGGCCACAGGTGGAGCCAATAAATGGCAGCTGTGGGGGTGTGCCCACGGAGTAACTCCAGGCTTTGGTGGGCTCCCTGTCTGTATGAAAACACCTATTGTGATGTTCCACAGGGGATGTGGCCATCTTGGAAAGGGACGGAATTCCCTCACCCTGCCCCCTTTCTGATGAGACCTTACTTCTTGCCTGGCACCCCTGGATATCTTGAGGGAAATCCAGATTTCACTCAGTAAAAGGCTCCAGAACCCAGAGTCTCTGGGTGAAACCCAGAGAGGTGGGAACCCTAATTCTATTGTATTTGAGGGGGGGCAAAACAATTTTTTCAAGCCTTAATTTGGGAGACGTTATCTGTCTTGGGCTCATCGGTATTTCCTGATTTGAAAAATAATCTCCTGATGCATGTGCCAGTGATTCCCCATGATACAAAGATCATACGGAATAGGTTCTGTTTTCAGCTTCACGTGTAGTGGAGATGAGAATAAGTCAAGGCAGTCCATCTACCTCACCTTGTTTCTCGGTACGGGGTTTATCATCGTAACTTATTGTTTTGGGTCCCAGGGGTGAATAATCAGGAGCACAACACTGCAGAGATTTAGTTCCAGGTCACAGCTACATAATGAAGAAACAGCAGTCACAGAGGATTTGATTTACACACTGCAATGACTGCGATAGCCTCTTTTGTGAGGAGGAAAGTCTCCCTCTGGAGACAGCATCCTAACCCATAGCAAGCTTTTGAGCTCCCTGATGCTTCAAATGTCAATTACACCAAAGCTCCTTATTGTATAATGTAGGCCTGTTATAATAATACTGTCTGGAATGGTAATAATCATGTGAGTGAATTTCCAAACAGCAGAGTTGGGAGGGATAATGATCAATACAGCACTAATGACGGCCTTCTTTTTCTCCGAAAGAGCTGTGATAGGGTTTTATGGCACTTACTTCCTATGACATGATGTGTTGCAGTGCTGGCTTACTACCCACTGTTATTGCTTCTGTAGAAGAAAGGTGTTAAAAAGAAATGTCTGTCAAGTTGTAAGGCTGTGATGCTTTTAAAAATGTATTTCACAGTTTCAAATTAAGATGCAGCAAAAGGGTCAACTTTCCCAAGTAGTCTTGATCCCCCCTTTGGTTTGCACTTCCTTTTTAGCACTCGCATCGGCACACGTCAATACTAAACACACAGAATTTACCTGCCCCCTGTCTGCAGTGTGCCAGAGGGTTTTTGCCTGAGTAACTTCCCTACTTCAAATGCACCAGTAATGGATAGGGGTGTGCACCAGGTCCCCATGTCGTTTTTCTTTTCATTATTAAAAAATGTCATTTTCGTTATTGTTATTAACGAAAATGTTGTTTTTGTTTTTGTTGTCATCGTTTTTATCATTTTTGGTATCGTTTTTGATATTGTTTTCGGTATCGATATTGGTATCGCTATCGGTGTAGATATTCATTATCGTTATTGATGTTGTTATTTATACCAGTACCATTTCAAACAATCTATACTACCTATCCCTATATAATGTACAGGGGGGAGAAGGGCAAGGAAAGGGAGAAGGTAAAAGGTAGGGTATGAGGAAGGAAAGGTATTGGTGGGAATACCTAATACATAGGGGTGGGACTTGGGGCAAAAAACTGTCCCCATTGAAATCAATGGAAAAAAATCCCCCAATACCTCCCCCTCCCAGGCTGTGCTGGTGGAAGGGGGGACACCCCCCACGCACCCTGCCCAGTCTGAATTTCTTTTAAAAAAAACCTAAAAGTTTCCAGACAGGACCCGGAAGTTCCCCGGAAGGCGTGGTGAAGTGCTCAAGCCAGCGCTGCAGCCAGGCATGTGCTGTGCTGCTGCCGCCACCGCCACCACACAGAGGGAGCACACACAGCACACAGGTAAAAGGAGATCCGGGGGGGGGGTTAGGTTACCAGAGTGCCAGCAGCCAGCCAGCCTGGGCTTCCGGAGGAGAGCTCAGCTGCCTCCATAGCTCTGGCTGGCTGCTGCTGGGTAGCCGGCGGTGGCCTGGAGCCTGGGTCCAGTTTAAAAAAAATAAAATCCAGGCTGGGCAGGGTGGGTGGGGGGTGTCCCCCCTTCCACCCGCACAGTCTGGGAGGGGGAGGGAAAGTGGGTTTTACTTTGGTTTTTTTTTTTTTACATTGCAGCCATTGATTTCAATGGCCGCAATGTAAAAAAAATCTGGTACAGGAACCGTCATCGGTACGGGGAATTATCTGATCTATCCGGTATCCCCGATACTGCCAAAGTCCAGCAGTATCGGATTCCGGGAGATCTGAAATTCCCACCCCTACTAATAAATAATACAATCAGGGCTAGGGAGGATTTTTAATATGCAAGCACCACAGTTCTGTAAAAGCAACCTGACAAGCAGAGCTCTCACACAACGGAAAGAAAAAACCTGGTCCTCCCATTATAAAGGGTTTCAGTGCCCTCCCCAAGAGCCCCCCTGATTGGTTGTGGGAGACAGCAGGCATTGAGCAATCACAGAGTCCCATGAGACTGCTGTGGTCTGCGTGTACTGCTCATTGGCCAGGGATACATTCATCAGATACTGCTGAGCTGCTCGGCCCTCCCAAGACAGGCACAGTTCAAGAGATCAACCTTGTTAAGGCTCCGAGATGTCTGCTCCCTCCTCCCCTCACTACACTTTCCCTCCAAAACGCAGCTGCCACAGCATTAATAATGACAATGATAATGATGTTGTCGTTTTTGTTTCTTGTTATCGTTTTTGTTATCACTTTTGTTATCATTTTTGATATTGTTTTGGGTATCATTTTTGGTATCAGTAGCGGTATAGATATCGTTACTGTTATCAGTATTCTCTATAACAAAAACGAAAATGACAATTTTTGTTATTGTTGTAATAACGAAAATGACATGCACACCCCTAAAGTAATGTAGTGCAGAAGAGAGGTCAGGCTGAAAGCACTTGGAGAATGTGCTCTCTTAATCTTGGCTGCTGAAACAGTTGGGAGAAAAATTGCAGTTCTAAGACCCTTTTTACACGAGACTCATCCACACTTGAACACCCAGAAATCTGGGTGTTTTTGCGTGGGTGTGTCTCGTGTAAAAGCCGTGGTGGGTGGGTGTGCATGTGTTCACGCTCCCAACCAACAGGCATGCACACCCACCTCCACCCATCACTCAGACACGGAGCAACTGGCAAAAACGTCAGTTGCTCCATGCGTATAGATGGGTGGAGGTGGGTGTGCACCCATCTACACCCTCCCCCACCACACAGGCACCTGTGTGCACATCGACCCCACCCCACCCCCTATGCGGTTTGTGTAAAAAGGACCTACACCATGATCCATTTGTGCACCCATATTTATACACATACAGGGTTGTGTGTGTGCACACATGAAATCTATGTTTGAATAATCGACCACAGCATAATGGGGGGGGGGTGCAGTCACGGGAATATTGGGTAACTAAAGTAAACACACAAACAGCCACATCCAATCAAATCTTGTACACATATGTTGCAGAGCTCTAAAGAGAGTTGTTTTATTGCTTAATATGGTTGAAGGATGAATTTCCTATAATTTGTCATGTGAAGTGAGAGAGATTGGATGAAATCATAGCCTGAGTATAATAGTAAAAAAAAAAAAAAAGCCCCTGTTGAAGCTCTTCATTACTGTAGTTTCAGTACAGAAAAGACAAACTGCTTGTGTGGTGGCACTGGTCCAATCTCTAACTAGAATCAATTGCTTTGCCAGCACTGAACACAAAAGATGTTCATTGTTTGCAAACTGAGTTTCGTGCAGAGACACCTTTTTCTCAAAGCTTGCAAAACTGATGATCGGGAGTAGGGGCATGGTGTGTGTGTGTGTGTGTGTGTGTGTGTGTGTGTGCGTGTGTGTGCGTGCTTTTTTTTTTTCCTTTACAGAAACTCCTGCTGGGAAGAATCTACAGCTGATTGTGTGCTTCTCATCCCAGAGGGCGGGAAAGCTTTTCACTTCACAGTGTGATTTCTTCAGAATAGCTGTGTGACACAGCATCCCAGTGTTTTGAAAAGACAGTGGCCAATATTATAATGCAATTACTTACGTTAAGTTACTCACTGGGTGAGCTTTGAAAAGAAAAATAACTTCTCCAATTCATTCCCTTAAAATTCTTCAGTGCTTCACCCGATTATTTAGCTGAGAGTCAAACATTAGGGATGTATGAACAGAACCGAGTTTGAAAATTTGGTTCGGTTCGAAAGTTCGGTTCGGTTGACTGAACTATTCAAGTCCGGTCCGAACTCCGAACTTCCGAACCACGTTCGCACATCCCTATCGAACATATCAGATGGGGCATAGGGGATAAAGCCTTTATGATACTGGTGTTTCATCTCTGGGACAAAACTGACATAGTATCAGCTTCAAAACATCCTGACTATTGTTGTAGTATTTAGTGTCTCAAGGGCTTGGACTTCAACAGTAGCTTGATGATGTTAACTGTGCAAAACTGTGGGTTTTATTGCCAGCTGTTGTCCTGTGCAGAGTGCTGAATAGGATTACAAATTACAAGAGGTTCCTTTCTACTGGAGATCATGCTTTACATGTTCTTTTGTAAACAATGTAAACAATACAAATAGCTGACAAAGTAAAAACAATCCCAGGCACTATATTTTTATATGCAGGAAGCAGGCATCTGTATGCTGCTTTTCCCCACTGACAGCAATGAGGAAAACGCAGTGAACATGGGTCCCTGAAAGTTATATGTATCAATAGAGGTATGAAGTCTAGGACTGGAAAAAGCAGCAAAAATTTTTATTGTGAGTAATTTCACCATCTTGGGAGCTGGGATCAATTTTCCAACCATTTCCTGATACCAGTACAATTTCTCAATTCTTGCAATACTGTCACCCCAATTTACCAACTTGCTGTTTGTTTATTTTAATTAAGTAAATAATTAATTAATTAAATAAATAAATAAACAAACTTATATCCCCCCAACCCCACCCCACCCCCGCTAAAGCAGCTTGGGGTGACTAACAAACATAAAAAAATATACCAATAAAATATAATAAAATAAACAATAAATACAATATATAATAAATAATGAAACATCATTAAATGGATGCAGCAAACCCCAGACCCTTCTCATCCTAACCCGGTCTCCCCAACCCCTCACCAGTCTCCCTCACCAAAAGCCTGGTGGAACAGCCAGGTCTTGCGTTGACATTGAAAGGAGGAGAGGTCCAGGGCCACCCAGGCCTCTGTCGGGAGGGAATTCCACACCCTTAGTGTGGCCACCGAGAACACTCTCCATAGCTGTCCCCCAGGATACCCAGGGGTTTTTAAAAAAGGTGTTCATGGCAGATGGCAGGGGTCAGTCCAGAACATGGGGAGTGAGGCGGTCCCGCAGATAGATGGGACCCAGGCTGCATGGGGTTTACAGGTACTAGTAAGCACCAACACCTTGAATTGGGCTCAGAAGACTATAGGCAGCCAGTGTAGAGAATGGTGCACTGGTGTAATGTGCTCCCGGTGAGCTGTCCCTGTAAGGAGGTGGGCCTCCTCATTCTGCACTAGCTGTAGTCTCTGACCATCACCAAAGTTAGCCCCACGTAGAGGGCATTACAATAGTCCAGTCTTGAGGTGATGAAATCATGGATGATAGCAGCCAGGTAGAAGTCTGAGACAAATGGCCAAAACCGTCATACCTGATGTAATTGGCAAAATGCACTCCTCGCCACAGCCTCCACCTGGACATCCAGGCAGAGTCAGGAATCGAGGAGCGCACCCAGACTACAACCCCCAGAAACCAGTGAGGAGTGAACTGGTACCATGTATTTAAATATCATGTATTTACCGCTTATCACATTGCCGAGGATACTGTTTTACTTCTGGGTTTCTGTCATTTTTTGTTTCTGCATTTCTGAGCCAATCAATGTGTGAATAGCCCACTTCTTAACTCTGACTGCGTAAACACAGTTTAAAAAAACAATGGAGTTTCCAGTGCCTCCAATAAGAATTGTTGTATGGTTGCTTTGACAAATCCTCATCTGGATTGCAGATTTGTAAAAGATTCTGCGTACCAGTCAATAAGTGAAAAGGCAGTACAAGGGAAAATGGAGTGCAGAGAAGACAAAAGAAATATGGTATTGCCTTGGTATTAACTCTTGGGATTTGAATTTGACAACAAAGCAATAAAACAGCAAAGGATAAATGGAAAAATGATAAACGGGATCCTGGTAAGCAAATTATTGGTAAAAGGAGAAATGAAATGTTGATTGAGACATTACTGAGTACTGCAAAGCTCTTGATTTGACTGAGATGGTGTGGGGAACTGGGATTTCAACAGGAATTCCTGGTTTGGGGAAATCTCATTTAAGCGTAAGTATGGACATTACAGTAGGGACCTGTCTGCACTGTTTTCCCAATTGCCACCGAATGGGGAAAATGTAGTGAGCATGGGTCCCGGCATTACAGCGGAGGCAACCATTCAGTTACATTATGCCTGTTCTGTTTGTGGAATGCTTGGGAATAGATCATTGCTTTCTTGAATGTATTTGTTGTTCAAAAATTTTTAAATGAATTTTGTGTATTCTGTAGCTTGTGGCACTATTTTAAATTCTCATCTCATTTTCAGTGGTCACATACTTTCTGCTCTCTGGCTGGATAAGTGTATCTCTTGTGTTTGTGTGTCTGGTGCTTTACAATTCACATTCTGGGAGTATTTGAACGTTCAGGATCATCACTCTCTCTCTCTCTCTCTACCTCAAATTGAAGGAAATTGTGTTTTTGTTGTGAAAGGAGTTAGTGGAAGGGACATAAAGGGATGTTAGTGGAAACTAAATGAGAAAAAAGGGTACATGGCTTTGTCAGCACATCTGGAATGAGACAAGGACAAAATTGCTGGGTTTTTAATGGCCGCACTCTTTATTCAAATTAGAATTAGGCTAGGTGGGGTAATTGCCTTTAAGCAATTTGGGTCCAGTACACTAAAACCACTAACAGGTTACCATATAACTGACAGGACTTAGCCTGGATGTGCTCTCCAATGCCAGTTCCAACTAATTAAAACAAATGTCTCCCCTTTGCTCTCCGGCCAGAGGTCGTGGCTGAAGGGGACAGTGTCCTTTCTGGACTGGAGTAAGGATGCAGTGTCAAAAGACTGGGGACCGTGCATGTCCCTGCCCACCTTCGGGAACACCCCTCCCAGGGATGCTACCCTAGAACTTGCTGTGCCCTGCTTCTGCGTCAGGTGTCACTTCCCCATCTCTTAAGGAGATGACTCCAAAAACTACTTAATTATCTATAACAGCATAACAGTACTGGACCCCTGCGAGTGCAACAATGAATACGCATGACACAGCAACAACACCCTCCAAGTTGCCAACTACTAAGCCAAATGAACCAAATTTCCTTAGAGACACTGTGAGGAAGGCGAAAACTGGGAGACCATGATGGCCAATTGAAGTCTCCTGTAAACTGGCCACGAGGCAGCAGGATAGAACCCACAGCGCCTTGGGGGGGAGGGAAGGAGGGCTTGCTGCTCCGCTCCTGTCTCTGGAATGAGGCGGGAGCCTCGAAGTGGGCAGGGAAGCACCTCTCCCCAAGGGGGAGGGCCCTCGCAGCCCATGCTCCTGGTTGGCTGCCCAGTCCTGTTGCCATGGGTGACCTGAGCCGGGACCGGCTGCTTTCCCGCAGGCCCGGCCACCCTGCTCTCAGTCTCCTGTTGCAGCAGTGTTTGCTGCAACAGGCAGAGCAGCTGTTCCTGCTTTGTCTCTCCCTCCCAGGGAGCACGACAAGGGGCTGAAAAGTGAATTCCTGTAGAAGTTTGAGTGACTTCAGTAAAGCTTGTGCCATGCTCCTGAGCTCTAATTCCTATGTGAGTGTAGCTCCATTGTCACTTAGACGATTACAGTACGTACAAATGGTGACATGGTCCTGTTGATCTGCTCTTGGTCATACGAACAACATCCTAGGCTTGAATGTAAGTCCATCATTATTCAAGATCACAGTTGCTTCAGTTCTCAGCTATGATATTTCCAGTTTAAACTTTGTATCACTGCTCTTTAAATTGCAGGGCAGAATCCTGGGTATAAATCAAAGAGCTATCTCCTCAATATCCTCCTCTCCTATGACCTTCTCTAACTTCTTATCTATCAGCAAATCAGAGTCAGCAAGTGATTCCTTGTTTGGGGAAGCTATGGGTACTTTTTAGATATCACGATCACCACCCACAGACCCCAGCAGCACCACAATTTTGCCTGTGGTTTACTCTATGGTGTTTTTCATGATGTCTGAACAGTTCTACCATGTAATGTTGCTGAAGTGGTTTGTGATAGAGTCACCCTAAGGCTCAGCTGTAGCCCCTTCCCTTCTGGAGATGGGGGCTACTACAACACCCTGATTTTTATATTTTAAAGTGAGTGCTTGGGCATAGGGCAATGCTGTGGGTTTATGCAATAGGGAGTGTTACATTACATCCAAGATGTGTTCAGCTGGGGTACAGGGGGCACATCTTGCTGGTTAATTATGGTGTGGTTTGGTGGTTAATTATGGTGGGGTTTTTGGGGGTGGGGCTTGCCTTGCCATATGGGCATGGAGCAAGGGAGGCATACTTGCTGGTTATTATTTCTTGTGTTTGGGGAGACTTGTGGATCTGTCTGCTGGCAGGGATCATGTGCTTTTGGGGCAGCAGTGTCACCCACCCACTGGAGGGGCTTGCTTTGCATAGGGGCATGGAGCGAGGGAGGCATACTTGCTGGTTATTTCTTGTGTTTTGGAGGGCTTGTGGATCTGCCTGCTGGCAGTACCACATAGCTTGCAGAGTGGCATGGTGGCATTTACTTGCAATGTGGGGGTGTGGTTTGGGGAGTGGTGGGCTTGCATATGGTTTATTTTCTTGTGGATGTGCCTGCTTGCAGGCACCAGGTGCTGTGGGGCACACCACAGAGCTTGCATAAGGCCCTAGAGGCCTGGGGGCATACTTGCTGGTTATGGTGTGGTATGTGAGGGGGGGAGGGTTGCATCTGGTTTCTTTGTGGATTCCGAGTGATTCTGAGTTCTGAGATTTTCCAAGTTCCATGGCTTCAAGTTGCAATTTCCGAGTCCTTGGTAACAGGTCTGAGTGGTGGTCAAATGCCCAGTCTTAGTACCCAGAACCTAGGACACATCCGCGAGTTGTTTTTTAAAAAAAAATATTGCTTGCATCCCTAGTTTAAATGATTTTTTTTTCTTGTAAAGGGAGCATATAGTTGTGAGGTGTGTACAGAGCATACTGAAACAGTAGCCTAGCTAGCTAATAGTGGAACTTAATTATATTTTTATACCTTTAGTAGCTCTGGTGATATCCCGTGGAGTCTTATATTTAGAAGCATTTCTAATAATACCATGATGTATGTGTGCGGCAGGATCCCTGAGCTCTCTCACAGACTCCAGGTTGAACGTTTAAATCACACAGAGGGCCCATTGTTACTGATTCTCCTTGCCCTTGGATTTCCCTGGATGCATCTGAAAATGAGCTCATGAACTTTCTGGGGTTTGCAAGGAATTAACACTGTCCTTTATACAGAATTTATGAGAACATCAGGCTGTCGAGGTGGTAAGGATGCAGTGTGCCCTTCATTGCTTGTACTCATCAGCGGCTTAAAACAGAGATGTGCATGAGAGGTATTTCTTTATAATGAAGTGGTTCATTATATCTCTGAAGATTTAACAACCGTTTCTCAAAAAGTGCTGAGCAAAGGCAATCCTGCTGAATAAGTTCTTGGCAGATTGGGTCCTTTTATTTCTTGGAATGTGTTTTGCAACAATGAAGAGTCATGCCCTGGTGAAGAATCAGCCTTAGCACACACATACTGGAGAAGGAGAGTGAGTTTTGAGAACTTCCTTGTCAGGAAAACAGACTGGTCTTGGTTGAGATTAGATTTTGCACACTTCTATCATTAGCTTTGCACTTTTATATATGTGCTGCAGCAGCATGTAAATACATACAAATACAATACTTACAAAATCAAATCTAAATGGTGCTAAGCACCTCAGGCAGTGCTTACCAATGGCATATGCCACCAACTAACACAACATTGCATGGACTTACTTATCCTTCCCCTGCAACTTGGCTGGCTTTTCCGTGCAGCACCAGCCATGGTCGGAGGGAGATGGGGGTGGTGGTGGTGGAGAGGGGAGGGCGGTGTAGCTATGATTTTTAAGGAAGGCTGGTCTGTGAGGAGGTATCCGGTGCAATCCATATTGGGTATCGAAGGTCTCCATCTTGTGTTTGATTTGGCAGGGGACATATTGGGAGTGCTGCTGGTATACTGTGCACCTACCTGTGCAGCAGCCTCCCTGTATGCTCTGCAGTGGCAGAGGTGGGGTCGGGGGTGGTGTTGCAGTCCCCAAAGACAATAGTCTTGGGGGACCTCAACATTCATGCTGATGCCGCCCTTGGGGGAGCTGAGCATGAATTCATGGCCACCATGGCAACCATGGGCCTTCCCAGATGGTTATCGGCCTGACACATCAGGGAGGACATACTCCCTGATATGTCAGGCCGCTAACCATCTGGGAAGGCCGATAACCATCTCGCTCCTAGCGCATGTCTGCCCCCGGAAGGGTGTTGATCCGATTTGGATGGTTCACCCCCGGAGGATGATGGAGCCAGAACAGTTCTGGAATGCTCTGGGGGAAATACGCTCTGACCTTGATGACCGTCTCATTGATGACCTCGTTGTGCTGTGGAACACTGCTGACGGAGGTGATTGATCAGACGGCTCCTAGGCGTCTGCTGCCCAGGTGGCAGCTCTGCAGACCTTGGTTTTCCGAGGACCTGCAGTTGCTGAAGCGAGATGGGCGGCGGTTGGAGCAACGGTGGCGTCGTTCGCCTGCTGAAGCCGATAGATTGTGGCATAGAGCCAGTTTATGAGCCTATGCCATGACTATGCAGGCAGCAAAGAGGGAGTTCTTTTCTGCCCTCATAGCATCCGCAAAATCTTGTCCAGAAGAGCTGTTCCGGGTAGTGCGGGAGCTGGTCAGTCTGGCTTCCCTCAACCTTGGAGTGGAGTCATCTACTGCCCGCTGTGACATGTTTGTGGATTATTTTGTGGACAAAATCACTTGTGTTCACCACGATTTCGATGCAGCATTTATTACACTAGGGGAACCTGAGGTTATGGAAGCCCCGTCATGTCCGGTTTTCTGGGATCAGTTTCAGTCAGTGACGCCCGCCAATGCAGTGGATGTTCTTGGGGTGGTCAGGGCCACTTCTTGTGAATTAGACCCTTGCCCATCCTGGCTGGTTAAGATCTGCTGGGAGACAATGAGGCCATTACTGGCTGGGGTGGTCAACACCTCCCTGCGGGAGGGAAGAGTGTCGGAATGTCTCAAGGAGGCAGTGATGCGGCCTCTGATCAAGAAACCATTACTTGATGCTGGCTCCCCTGCCAGCTATCAGCCTGTCTCTAATCTTCCATTTTTAGGGAAGGTTATTGAACGGGTAGTGGCTCAGCAGCTGCAGGGGCATCTTGATCGCATCAGTTTTCTTGATCCCTCTCAGTCTGGCTTTTGTCTGGGTTATGGCACCAAGACTGCACTTGTGGCTTTGGTAGATGACCTGCGCTGAGATATGGATTGGGGTCACTTGACCCTGCTGATCCTGTTAGATCTGTCGGCTGTGTTTGATACCGTTGTTCATGAGAAGTTGGTGACGCACCTCCGGGACCGTACAGGAGTGGGTGGGACTGTTCTTGAATGGTTCCACTCATTCCTGACCAGAAGAACCCAGCAGGTGGTTCTCGGGGATTGGCATACTGAGACCTCTCGTGTGGAGTTCCGCAGGGTTCTGTTCTGTGCCCACTCCTGTTCAACATGAATATGCAGCTGCTCGGTGAGGTGATTAGGGGGTTCAAGGTACGGTGTCATCAATATGCTGATGACACCCAACTGTACCTCTCTTTTTCAACAGACCCAGGCCCGGCAGTCTCGGTGCTTACTCAGTGCCTGGCGGCTGTGAGGGATTGGATGAGGGCTAATCAACTGCGGCTGAATCCTGATAAGACGGAGGTGATGTTAGTGGGTAAGGTGATGGAATTGGTGGCCCCCATCATTGATGGGGTCTGTCCTCCATTGACCTCCCAGGTATGGAGTCTAGGGGTGCGCCTTGATGTGCAGCTCCACCTGGATCTCCAGGTGGAGGCTGTGGCAAGGAGTGCTTTCTGCCAGTTGCATCTGGTGCAACGGCTTCAGCCGTTTGTTTCGGACTCTGACCTGGCTACAGTCACCCATGCTTTCATCACCTCTTGACTAGACTACTGTAACACGCTCTACGTGGGGCTACTAGGGATGTGCAAACATGGTTTGGGGGTTTGGCGTTTGGCTAGAACCTGAGGGGTTTAGTCCGTTTGTGAACACCCCGAACCCAAACTGCCCCTGTAATGAATTAGAAAGGGGTTCAACTGCTTCTCTCTACTTTGAATAGTTCCCAAAGAAATTGTGAGTCCCAAACAGCTGTCCCTGTCCAAGAGAGGCAACTATAACTACCCCAACCAGCTACCTTTACCCCGGGGAGATTTCTGCTGCAAAATACTCAACCAGCTGTCCCTGTTCACCGGAGGCAACTGCAATTATCCTAACAAGCTATCTTGGTTCCAGAGAGAGGCCCACTGCAATGTAGTTTAACAAGAGAGAGAGAGAGAAAGAGAGAGAGAACAGGTCCCTTTCAATTCTTCGGGATCTAGTGAAAATACTTTAGTTTGAAAGGGGGGAAATTGCTCTTCTTCTGTTTCAGTAATGAGTCTTTTATTCAATCAAATAAGCATTTATTCAATAATATCAAAACAATTTAGCATACCAATACCCAAGAGACACTTGCATTCACATTTGCACCCATCTACCCTTGTCTACCTAAAAATACATACAAAGCACATATTCTTACGTGATCAGAGGCTGATGGCCTGGTTCCAGAGGAAAGCAGTCACGGGACCCAAGAAGCTGTTGTAGAACCCCTAGATAGAGGGGTCCCAAAAGGGGTAATCACCGAGCTCGTCGGCCCCCCTAAGGGGTGGCGATCGAGGACCATGAAGGCAAAGAACTAATCCAGAGCTAAGCCTTATATGCTGTGGCTGTCTTATGATTATTCAGAGTGCGGGGTTGTCAGTACTAAGCTTGTGGTGTACTCTCATTGGTTGCCCCAAATCTGGGGTGTTTAGTCATGATGTGAGGTTTGTTTTGACCAATAAAACCAGGCTCCCTCCTCCTCCCTCCGGAGATGGGGGGTCACGGCTTCCTGGTCCTCAATTACTTCGCACATCCTTCTGAGAGCCATATTTGTTTGATAACAACCACACTCTTGTTTGTTTAGCTTAACTTCTGTTATCAGTTCCTGTGAGTTACCAGCGTAGTTTGTTTGGGGAACAAGAGGTCCTGATTACTTGTTCTACCTCTGACCAGTTTCTGTCTATCTTCTTCTGACACTTTCTGTTCTTCAAATCAAATGCATCACACATGTGCGTAATAGTATCTTGCCTAATTTCTAACATTCTACATAATTCTAAATAGCAGTCCCACTGGCCCATAAAGTTATATTCCAAGTATTATAGCTCCAGTGTGTGTTCTTGGTTACATTTAACACAATGATGGATGCAATTGCATCCAGTGTATATTGCTGTTACATTTGTGTCAAGGAAGCACCTTTTTGGTTCAATTACACAGAGTTATTTACAACAATCCCCATGTATGCTCTAGCAGTTTGTCAGAAAGGCACGTTTGGTTTGGTTACAATTTAACACAGAGTGGCCCATTTGAATCAAACAGAAGCATCTCTTGATTCAGCACATTGGAGCAGGGAAATTAGTATCTTAATTTGGCCCAAATTCATGTCAATTTCCTACACCCCCTGCCCAAATCGGTCGAACAAAGTTTGGGTTCCAAACCCATTTAGGTGGGGGAGGGGGCGGGGGACAGGGGGGAACACAGTTTTCCCTCCCCCCTCCAGGCTGCATGGGTGGAAGGGACACTGGGGCTCACCTCCCCCCCGCCCAACCTCGTAAAAAAAATATTTTAAAACCCCATCCCAGGGAACGCCCGACCTGGTGGTGCCGGGGCTCTGGTCCTGGGTCCGGTGGCAGCAGTGGTGGCGGCAGCAGGTCCGGCAGCTCTCCGGTCCGGAGCACTTCAGGCCTCTACTAGGCCTTCCAGGTCACATGACCCAGAAGGCCTAGTAGAAGCCTGAAGTGCTCCGGAGCACTGCCAGACCCAGACCTGCTGCTACCGCTGCTGCCACCAGACCCAGGCTGGAGTCTGACCTACCTGGTGGTGCCGGGTCCGATGTTGCTGGACCCAGAGCCAGAGCCCTGGCACCACCAGGTAGGGCATTCCCTGGGGTGGGGGTTTAATATATATATATATATATACGAGACTGGGCAGGGTGGGGGGGGAAGGTGAGCAGTGGCACCCCTTCCACCCACACAGCCTGGAGGGGGGAGGGAAAACTGGGTTCCCCCCTGTCCCTGGCCCCCGCCCAAATGGATTCGCCCCCCCCCAAACAGGTTCAGGCCGAACAGCCAGAACCCGAATGGTTTCAGGAGGGCCGAACCCTGAACGAGCCAAACACCGAACACCCCGGTGTTCGCACATCCCTAGGGGCTACCCATGGTGATGGCTCAGAAATTGCAGCTGGTACAGAATGTGGCGGCCTGTCTCCTAGTGGGACTGGGCCGCTGGGAGCATATTACACCAGTGCTCCGCTCTCTGCACTGGCTGCCAGTGGTTTTCCGGGCCTGATTCATGTTGTTGGTTTTAACCTATACAGCCCTAAATGGTCTGGGCCCTGCCTATCTGCAAGTTTTTCAGGTGGCCACACAGAAGAGGGCATTCTCGGTGGCCGCGCCTATGGAACTCCCTTCCGCTGGGGACCCGGCTTGTTCCTGACCTCCCCTTTTTTTGGAGAAGTTGCAAGACCTGGCTGTTCCGCCAGGCGTTTGGCGGGGGAGAGGGGTGACGGGTAGGGGGTGGGGGTGGGGGGCAGTTGTTTTATCTGTTTCCTCCTTTTAATGTGCTTTTAATTGTTTTAATTGTTTTTTTATTGTTGTAAGCTGCCCCGAGCTGGCCTGTGGCAGGAGGGGTGGGGTAATAAGTTTTGAAAAAAATAAAAAATAAATAAATAAACTCCTTTGTGTCATTCCCCACTTGCTGTATCTGCTTCCAATAGTCTGCTTCTAATGCAGAGAACCTCGAAGTGTGGGATAAAGCACCGAGGAGGGTTGTGTTATTAGTGAATGGGGTTACTACAATTTGATATTTGATCTGTTTTGTTTGTCTGTTTTGCAAAATAGAATCACACAGTTAGAAGGATCCCAAAGGCAATTGAGTCCAACTTCCTGCTTTGATGGAGGAAGTCCACAGCAACCACGTCCCCGACAGATGGTCTCTTTTTGAAAATCTCCTCAACAGAGGGCCGGCCTACAAACCTCCCTAGGCAACTTGTTCCAATGCTGAGTAGCTCTTACTATTAGGGAGTTTTTTTCTGATATTTAACTAAAATCTACCCTCTTGTAAATTTGAGCTTATTATTTCTAGTCCTTTTCCTCTGTGGGCAACGGAGAACGGTTTCTTGCCGTTTTCTTAGCAACCCTTTTGATATTTGAAGACTGCCATTCTGTCTCTTTAATCTTGTCTTTTCTAGGCTAAAGATAGTCAGTTCCTTTCTTTCAACCTTCCCTCACAGGATTTGCTTTTCAGACCCTCTTTCATATTTGTTACCTACCTCTCAATTGGCCTTTTATTGCAGTCACATCACAGAGGGTCACACAGGGAAATTTGGGGGGGGGGGGGAATTATTGTTCTAAATGTCTTACTGGTGATAGTCCTTTCATTATTAAAGAAATGTGGGGCTCTAGGTACATCCTAGCACCTGGGGGCTTCCTTCCTTCCATCCCCTTGCACAAATTTTGAACATCCCCCTGCACAAATTTTGAAATCAGTTTCTACTAGAGATCACACTGGTACTTTATTTACACATATATGTTACTTACAATTATTATTTTACTCATTTTTAGTGTACATTACGAAAGAAAATTCATGTCATTTTTGGCAGCCCCCCTGAGCTTGGAGGCCTGGTACAATTATACCCCCGCATTCATCACTCTCTGGTCAGTTCTGACTGGAGATGCTTGCTATTGCAGTATAGATCAATCAAACTCAGTTTGATTTGCAGGAATCAAAGTTTGATTCTGATTCAAGAAAAAATTGTAATTTGAGAACTAAGTACAGATTTAGGGCAAAAAAGGTGAATCTTGAAGATCAGTTGAAGGATGTATCAGTGTAGTATAACCATGCAAAAGCCCTAGAAAGAGCACTTAAAGAATCTTGTTGGTATAAAATTGACTTAAATATAGACAAATTTTCAGATTTAGGAGGCATTTTCTTTTCAACTTATTTGTCATTTGATGATAGCTAACCCATTCCTGAATGTGGTCAAACTCCTCATTGTTGAGAACACGTCCAGTTCTCCAGTTATCACTAGCAGAATCAAAATCACAAAAATGAAGATTGAATAATCGGCACAGCCTGGAAATGGAAAAGCAACATTGCAGGAACTGAGTTTTGAGGAGTTTGGGTTGTTTTTTATAGAAAATTTTGCAAATGGATAAGCTCCCAACTTGTGCCTTTTGGGATAACCACTCATTGGTTCCCAAACTGTGGTCCGCGGACCCCTGGGGGTCCGTGACGCACCCCCATGGGGTCCGCGGGCCTCCTCTTGCATCCTGCTTGTTTTTTTATTTTTTGCGGGGGGGTTGTGTTGCTGAGGTACGAAGCACGGTGACTTGGTTCAGTGTCGGTATGGCACAGACTCCGAGCTCAGCCACTGACACAAGCAGAAGCAGTTTAAGGAACTTCTGCCCTCAGCAATCCCTTCAAAGCAGTGGGTTTAAAAAACGAGCAGGTGCGGGCTGCAAGCGGGCAGTGGGCGCAAACTTTGCAGTGTCTTGCCTCGCTCCTGGGAGGGGTGTCTGTCTGCATGCCCAGCCCAACAAGCCTGGGGCTGCAGCGTGCAGCCTGGCAGGGGAGATACCGCTTCCCTTCCACCCTGCTTAACCGGAGGAGCCAGCGCATTCATTTCCAGCCGCGAACTGACCAGGTCGGTGATCGAGGCTGGTCATACGCGGCCGGAAATGGATGCGCATTGCCCGCGCATGCACGTATTCGGCAGCGGCATCATGTGTAAAGCGGACTCCCAGGTCTTTTGGAAAACAAGCGCGGGCACCGCCACGCTCGTCTAAAAACGGCCTGAGACTTGAATTCAAGCAGATACCTCTTGCTCAGTTCTGGCTTAAAATAAAAAAGGAGTACCCTGATTTGGCAGATAAGGCTATCAAAGTCATGATGCCATTTGCCACGACATACTTATGTGAAAGTGGGTTTTCAGCCTTGGTATCAATGAAAACAAAGTACAGGAATAAACTGGACGTTGAAGCAGACCTACGACTTAAACTGTCACCTATAGAACCAAATATTCTTTCACTTTGCAACCTTAAACAAGCCCACCCATCACATTAGCACCCTGAAAACAGTGAGTTAATTTTGGTACATACACATAACTGTAGTAAGTTCACAGTAATTACAAGCATTTTTATCAAGTCTATAAATGTACTTGTTTTTTTCTAATTGTAATTTAATTGTAATTGTTGTAATTGTAATTATATAAGATTTTATCTTGTACTTGGAATTACAATCATTTTGTTACAAGCATTTTTTCACAAATGCTTACATTCATATTTGTTGTAGTATGCAAATGTAGGGGTGTGTCTTATGCAAATTTATGCAAATTTGGTGGGGGTGCATGGCTCACTGGGAAATTTGAAAGGGGGTACTTGGTCACAAAAAGTTTGGGATCCACTGCACTAGGGGTGTGCAGCAGGCACATCATTTGTTTTTGTTTACAAAAACCCTTCATTTGGGGGGATTGTAAACAAAAAACATTTGTTTTGGTTTTTTGTTTATTTTTTATTTTAAATAATTTTAAAAATAATCAGTGCACATGTGCAAAATGGCCACCAGACTATACTATGCATGTGAAGCCCTTTTCCCAAATGGCGTTGGTAGCACTGGTATCATTTTGGAAAAGGGCAGCCAGTCCGTACATTCAGAAAATGGCTGCTGTGCATGCGCAGACCATTGGCCCTTTTCCAAAATGGCACCGATGCTGCCAGCACCATTTTGAGAAAGGGCACTCATGCTCAGAATGCCGCCAGTGGCCATTTTGCACATGCAAAGTGCTTTTAAAATTTTTTATTTTATATTTATAATGAAAACAGATGCTTTTTTTCTTTGTTTTAATCTGTTTTCATTACCCTGGCCTATGGTTTTCTAAAATGAATGGGGTTTTGTTCATTTTAGTAATTTAAAAAATGAGGATGAATTGCGCACACCCTAATAACTACTCATTTGCAAATATTTTTGATGCCTAATGAAAACAAACTAATAAAAATCCCACAAGAATATGCCACATATCTTTGATAATTACACTACAGTTAGCTAAATGTTGGCATGTATCTGTCCGTTTCTACATTTGTCTCAAGTGCCTATGCAGTGCGCACTCTGAGTAACCAAACAGGAAAGCTCACTTTGCTTAGGGTAGATCTACACCTGTAGAAGTGCAAGCCTTGCAGGTAAACCTACACATCAGCTTAAAACAACCATGATTCATCTGCTAGGGAACCGGCAGCTTCAACACAGCTTCTTTCATCATCTGCTTCCCCGCACAGCAGTATAGTTCATTATGGTCTTGATGCTGACGTCTTCCCTGACAGTGCCAAGTCCCTACTAGCATGCAATTAGTGGGAGAATTAGCATGCTGAGCACCTCGTGGGATCTAGCCTGAGCCCTGTTTGCCTGCCAGGAAATAAGTCTGCTTTCCCCACCCCCAAATCTTTCTGATCACTATATTGACTTATTTTGTAATTAATCACAATTGCTTGTGAGGTTCTGGATCCTGCAAAGTGCTGAGTTCCTCTAGGCCCCACTGGTCCACAAATGTTGATGTAGTTACATTTTCTCTCTGTGTGTGGAGCTGTAAGCCCATATGCATGCTCAATTGGGAGCAACCAGATTTCTCTTCACCCACCCTTTGAATGATTAGGGATTATTGATTAGGGATTTGAATAATTAGGGCTGGTCTAAGACCGCTTTCCCACAAGCTTCTTTCACGCCATGGGAGCATGCATTATTCTAGTCAAGCACAGCTCCCGTCTCGTAGGAAAGTAGGAATTGTGGCTCTCCCACCACCAGGCTCACGCAACGAACAAGGTGGGATTTTACTACCCTGTCCGTTGCATGAGCCTGCTGTCAGGAAAGCCACAATCATCCTCGATCATCACGGTCTTTAACTGGTGCCTTTAAAAATGCGTAAGCACTATAAGGCGCATCCCCGCACGTCTAAACCCCAACCCATTCTCTTTTTCACAGGCACGTGAGCTTTAGGTGTGAGTGCGCGGTGCTCATCTAAAAATGGTCTGTGCGTGTGTGCGCACGTGTGTGTGTGTGAGCGTGTGTGTGTGAGTGTGTGTTAGAGAGAGAGAGAGCGCCTGTGTTGCATGTGTATGTGTGTGAAAACTTATGACACGCCTTTATTTTTGTAAACAAACACCAGTCTGCCAATTGTTAAAAGGGTTGGAGCTATGGAGAGAGGGACCATAGGGGTGCTGTGTATTACTTTTGCCCTGGGCCCCAGAAAATCTAAGGTCACTTTCCCACGAGCTTCTTTCATGCTGCAGGAACATGTGCTATTCAAAAAAGAGAATGTGTGGGGTTTAGACGTGCAGCTAAAGACCTCAATCATCGAGGTTTTTAGTTGACGGCTTTAAAAAAATGTGTGAGACCTATAAGGTGTGTCCCTGCACATCTAAACCTCACCTACGTTTTTTCACAGGCGCGTGATTTTTAGGTGTGAGTGCATAGCGCTCGCCTAAAAATGGTCACAAACACACACAGGTTCTCTTTCTCCCCCTTTCACAAACACACAACTCTGAGAGAGGGGGATTTGGGGATTGATGATTTACTGAAAGTAAGGGAAGGGAGGGGAGAGCCACGCAGGAAGCAGCCACCCCAGGGACTGAGAGTTATGGGCAGAGAGAGAGTCCCTCAGAAATAGTCTATCCCGTGGCCTCAGGAGTCCTGGACTTGAAGCTACAGGACTGGCTGCCTTGCGGGGCCCCCTCTGTAGGGATGTGCGAACAGAATGCAGTTTGGATGTTCGGTCGTTCGGTTCAGGAACCGAGTTCAGGTTCGGTCCGGGAGCTGAGTTCGCATTCGGTCATTCAGTTCAGCGGCGTTCGGTATCGGTGTCGTTTTATATTTTTATTTATTTATTCAAATTTGTAATCTTATATATACATAATAGTTAATAGAATAGTTTTAGAATAGTTAATAACAGTTAGAGTTAGTGTAGATTATATAATATATATATATATATCTACACTAACTCTGTTATTAACTATTCTAAAACCTATGGAATATTATCTAATATCTACAAAGGCCTAGTCCTACAAGCACACTATGAAATATTAAAACTAAATCACTACACACTATCTTTATCTATCTCTATAATTAAGCTAACTCCTACAACTATCTATCTATCTATCTATCTATCTATCTATCTATCTATCTTACACAGGGATTGGGGGAGAGGACACAGACAGCTCACACCAAACAACACAGGGAGGGGTACAAAACTGAAATGAAACCTAAATCAATCTAATCCTACTCTAAATAAATCCCCAAACAGGGGAAGGGAATCAGGGATGGAATATATAAAGGGAGATGTGGAGGATTCAATGGAGGGTAGGGAGAAAGAACACAGGGATGGGTAAAAAAGAAAAATAACACCTAAATCTATCCTATCTAAATAAATGATACTAGGGAGGTAAATGTGTGGGATGGGTGAAGTAGGAGGAAGATGGCAATGGATTAGGAACACAAACTGCTAAGAGAGGGAGACTTCTGAAAACGCCTGCTGTCAGGAACAGTGCCTACTAGTTCAGAAGGTGTTGGAAGGGGGGAGGGCAATGAGTTTTGTTACTTGCTGCGCCCGCCTTACCACAAACACCATTGGCTCTGTGCAGCCTAGCCCCCCCGTTCCCCATGTCCAATCGCAGACTGCGAAGCCAGTGGTCTGAGGAGAAAAGGGATGGTTATTCAGCAGGCTGGCTGCTACTCCGAGTCTCTCCACCCCTGGTGCAAGGAAGTCATCTCTTCAGCTGCTTCCCCCTCCCTGGGCCTTCCAGTCACGTTTTTCCTGCCCGAACTCATCCAAACTCACCCGAACATGGCCGAACTGTTTGGTCATTCAGAGTTTGGATCGAGTTCAGTTTGGTCAATTCGGGTTCGGTCATTCGGTTTGGTCATCCGAATGGACTGAGTTGCTGAGCTGTAACTGTCAATAAAAGGCAGTTATGGATTAATCCGTAATTCAGGGTGCCAATTACAGATTTCCAGCTTTTGGGAAAGCCCATTGGAGCAGTGCCACAGGGAGCCTTTTTCAAATTTTGGAAAGGCAGTCATGGCATTGATGCAAACATCAAGGTTTTTAGTTGGCGCCTTTAAAAATATGCATGAGAGCTATAAGGTGTGTCCTGCACATCTAAACCTCACCCACGCTTTTTCACAGGTGCATGACTTTTAGGTGTGAGTGCGTGGCGCTCATCTAAAAATGGTCACAAACACACACACACACACGCTCTCTCTCCCCCTTTCGCACACACACAACTCTGAGAGAGGGGGATTTGGGGACTGGTGATTTACTGAAAGTAATGGAAGGGAGGGAGCCACAGGGAGCCTTTTTCAAATTTTGGAAAGGCAGCCATGGCATTGATGCAGCGCTGCTCCAATGAGCTTTAGGGAAATGGGGGTGGGGGTGGGGGGTGAATAGGAGGAAGGAAGGGGGCTTTGGCCAATTTGATGGCAATCAGACAACAGGGAACAGGGATAGGCTGCACACTGGGACAAAGAGAGCAACATTGTTTGTCCCAGGAAGTCTGCAGCCATTTTGGGCCTTTTTCAGTGCTGCGGGCAGGCTCCACCCGTTGCGTAAGTGTGCCTGCTTTTCTATTCTTGTGGACTGACTCTTGTTTGCTCACCCCCCTCAGCCCACTTCCAGCCCCCAACCCTCTTACAACACTTCCAGCTCCCAGGCCCCCCCCCCCCCNCCCCCCCCCCACACACACTTAGATCATTCATTCTAATAATGTGGCTATTAGAATGAATGGCCCTTTGAAATGAGTTTTCTGGTGATTGCGGGGAAAGGTAGAATGATGCTAAAGAGGTGGCAATGCTACCCTTTCCCAGGGAACACACTGGTCCTAGGGAATAGAGAACCATCTACAATGATCCGAGTGGAAGATGCAGTCCTTTCTTCCTAAGGGTAGAATCAAATGAGACAATAGCCCATTGGACTTGGTGTTCAGTCTGTGCAGCCCCCACGCGGCCCCTGATCACATGTTTAGCACATCCAGCCTAATATTCAGGCAGTCCCCTGCCCGGATTTCAAGTGCTGGTGGCAGCTTCCACCAGTGACGCAAGCCATCTCCCGCCCTGTGGTCACCTCACAACTATTAGGTGTGCTAGAAGATCTCTGTTCCCCCGCAGTTTCCCTTCCTGTCACTCACCTGAGAGGCTGTGAAGGTGAGAGACTGAGTCCGCGGGGAGAGGGAGATCTCTAGTGTGCCTCTCAGCTGAGACGTGGCCACAGGGGAGGGAAATTGCTACCACTACCACCTCTCAGCTGGCCAGACATGCTAGGTGGTACTCTATGTCCTGGCAGACCTGGATGCTGGCAAGGCCGTAGGTGAACCTAATTGACGAGATGTCAGTATGTGGGCACCCATTAGCCCTGATTGGCCCACACGGTGGGCCTGTGATGTCCCTGGACTCCACCATGAGTGGAGGCTCTGTGGTGACCATGTGGAGGCCACATGGTGGACACCTAATAGACAGACATTGTGGGTGAAGGCTAATGTGGGCTGTTGTCTCATTTGGTTCTACACTAAATTATGTTTGGAAAAGTGTGTGGAAGACCAAATAGAGAAGCTTTGTACAAGATAAAGCCATCTCCCTGTCATGCATGCACACCCCAGAACTCTCTCTTTCTAATTCCTCAATAATGGCTCTGTTGGAATCTTATTCATCCATTCAGTATAATATGTTTATCTTGCAATTATGTAAATAAGGTAAGTAGCTAAGATTTAGAGCCGGAATAATAATGTTCCTGCCTAACCCCATTGTCTTTTCAGTAAATGCAAGGCTTTGGGGGTAATGTTTGCTGCCCCTTCTGTATTCTGCACTACTGAACACACACTGCTGACAAAGAGGCTATGAACAGTTCTTACTGTATTTAAAATAATATTTAGACAGGGTAGCTTGGTGTACTTCTGGAACATATTTGAAAGGGTGCCATGTTTCATCATTGTTATTATTATTAAGTATTTATATAGCACAAGTGATGTACCTGACGCTTTACAGAAAATAAGATAGACACGGTCCCTGCCCGAGAGCTTACAATGTAAAGACAGGGGGAGTGGAGACAGGGATGGGGGAACAGAGGGAGAGACAATGGATGCGACATTCATGAGGATGCGAGAGCTCAGGTACACGTTCTTGACTTGGTTACAGTAAATTGGGAGTTTACAGATAACAGGTGGGGGATAATCCTGGGTTGGGATGATTAGCAAGAGTTAGGGAGGGCAGAGCAGAGTTGAAGAGGTGGGTTTTGAGGAGGAACTTGAAGGTGTGGAAGGTGAGGGCAAGGCGGACGAGGGCAGGGAGGGAGTTCCAGGCATGCGCGGCAAGGAGGGAGAAGGGACGAAGGCGGTTGGGGGAGCAGGGGAGGTGTGGGAGGGCAAGGGAGGGGATGGAAGAGGAGTGGAGTGCTCTAACGGGGGTTTGGAGCGAGATCATGGCAGAGAGGTAGGGGGGAGCGAGGTTGTGAAGGCCTTTGTAGGTGAAGACGAGGAGCTTGTGCAGAATGCGCTCAGGAAGGGGGAGCCAGTGGAGAGAGGAGAGGAGAGGCTGCACATGGGCAAAGTGACGGGCTAGGTGGATGATCCTGGCAGCAGACATTTGAACAGAGATGAGGGAGGAAAGGTGAGAGCAGGGAAGGCCAGCGAAGAGGAGGTTACAATAGTCGAGGCATGAGATGATTAGGGCGTGGATGAGAGTTTTGACAAAGGAGACAGACAGAAAAGGGCGGATCTTAGCAATGTTGTTGAGGGAGAAGCAGCAGGATTTGGCAACGGAGTCAATGTAGGTTTTGAAGGTAAGGTGCAAGTCGAAGATGAAGCCCAAGCTATGGGCTTGGGGGACACGTAGGATGGAGACACCATCAATGGCAATTGACAGGGAAGAGGAAGAAGAAGGATTGGGAGGGAAGATCAGGAGTTCAGTTTTCGCCATGTTCAGTTTGAGTTGAGACATCCAGGTGGAGATATCATAGGCAGTTGGTGAGACGAGCTTGAACAGAGGGGGAGAGGGAAGGAGTGGAGAGATATAGTTGAGTGTCATCAGCGTATAGGTGGTATTGGAAACCGTGGGAGGCAATGAGTTTGCCTAGGGATTGGGTGTAGATAAAGAAGAGGAGAGAGCCAAGGACAGAGCCTTGGGGAACCCTGACTGAGAGGGGTAGGGAAGAGGAGGGGGAGGAGTTAGGAAGAGATACATTGAAGGAGTGGTCAGAAGGGTAGGAGGAGAACCAGTCGAGAACAGAGTCCAAGGGAGTGAAGCGATTCAAGCAGGACCAAGTGGTCAACAGTGTCAAAGGCAGCAGAGAGATCAAGGAGGACAAGAATAGAGAAAAGGCGGTTGGATTTAGTCACAAGAAGATTGTTGGTGATCTTAGCAAGAGTGGTCTCAATGGAGTGAAGGGGGTGGAAGCCAGATTGGAGGGGGTCAAGGGAGGAGTTGGCAGAGAGGGGGTTGAAGCAATGGGACTAGACAACCCATTCGAGGAGTTTGGAAGCAAAAGGGAGGAGCGAGACTGGATGGTAATTAAAGGGTTCAGAGGGATCCAGAGTGGACTTTTTGAAGTTGGGGGAGACAGTGGCATGTTTAAAGGCAGAGGGGCAGGAGCTGGTAGAGAGGGAGAGGTTGATGATGTGAAGGAGGGGAGGGGTGATGGTGGAAGCAATGGAGGTCAGGAGGCGGGAAGGAATGGAGTCCAGGGGGCAAGTGGAGGGGTTGGAGGAGGAGAGCAGGGAGGAGATTTTCTCAAGGGAGACGGGAGGGAAGGAGGACAGGAAAGAGGTGAGGGGAGGAGGGAGAGGGGGGAGTGGTAGGGGGAGAGGACTTGGAAGTGATTTCCAGGCGGATCCTGTCAATCTTAGAGGTGAAAAAGAGAGCAAGATCCTGAGTGGAGAGACAAGAGGGAGGAGGATGACAGGGGGGTTTGAGAAGAGAGTCAAAGGTTGAAAAAAGGTGGTGAGGGTCCCGGGAGCAGGACTCAATGTGTGAGGCATAGTACTGCTGTCTAGCAAGGGAGATAGCAGAGTTGAGCGATGAGAGGCAGAATCTGAAGTGGAGGAAGTCCGCATGGTAGTGGGATTTGCACCAGAGGCATTTAGCAGCCCGGATGCAGGAGCGGAGATGGCTAATGGTGGGACTGAGCCAGGGGCAAGGCTTACAGGAGCGAGCTGGGTGGGAGGAGAGGGGGGCAAGGGAGTTGAGGGTGGAGGCAAGAGAGGAGTTGAAGATGGCAGAATCAGGGGAGGAGGAGAAGACTGAGGGGAGAAGAGGAGAGAGGGAGGAGGCAAAGTCCTGGGGCACAAATGGCCTGCAGATCGCGGAAAGGACGAGGAGATGGGGAAGAGGAGGGGGAGCAGTGGAGGAGGTTGAAGGAGGCAAGGAAATGGTCAGATATGGGATGGGGCTTGAAGGAGAGATCGGAGACTCAACAGTTTATTTTACAATAAAGTACGCTGGGTAGTATATATATAAACACCCTCCATATTAAGTAAAGTTGCAGTGGACACAAAAGCTATAGATTAGATGTGACATTTTAAATGGGGAAAAATATGATAATGGGCTATTTCCGTGTGTTCTGGTAAAGTACTACTTCTGCTTTCAGGGAAGATGCATACCATTCTTGGCGTTTCACAGTGGTGAGTGCTAATTGTGTATAGGCTATAATAATTACTCTAATTCTGCCCAGGAAACCTTTTCTCCCCCTCCACAGGGAAATTTGGAATAAAACATCTAATTCCGGGGGGAAAAAATTCCAAATAATCCTGGGCAGAAAGTCAAAGTAGAGGCTCCAAATCCATTTCTTTGCTTAATAAGAATCAGCACTTTGAGAAATGCTACCTCACAAGGAAACAATTGCATCAGTCAGCTTTTTGGCACTGTGTAAAGCAGGTGTGGGGAACATTGAGCCCTAGGACCAAATTTGGCCCCCAGCTCATTTTTATTTGGCCCCTTTCCAGTTTCAGGATCTGGCCCATGAATCCAGACCCTACCCTCAAGCACTGAAAGAGTGAGTTTAAGGAAAGAGTACAGGGATGAGGGCATGCAGGGGAAAGATCCACGATCTGAGCCCTCCCCTTCCCCTTTCTGTATCCTAAGCAAAGCATATCCCATATGTGCACACCCCCAACTCCCAGCCACCTCACGGAGCTTGTACTCATTTTCAGTGTGGCCTGCAAGAAGGAAAAGGTTTCTCACCTGTGTGTAGAGGTTTTTCCTTTAATCAGACCCTGTGTGAGGTATCTTTCTTCATTCCTTGCTGTAGCAGGGGACCCCTCTAGTGTAAATATGGTGTTTCATAGGGTCAGACTCAGCACTTTTCCACTCTGAGCTGCAAATATTACTCCAGAGCCCAAAGGATCCCCTCCCCAGTTGTGATTTCTTGCCTTCACGGTTCTAAGCAGAAAACCACAACTAACACCAGCTAAAGTCAATCCTTGTGCACCACTGTCTTCTCTCCTTGCTCACTTACCTGGCTATCCTCGCATGAACTAGGTCAACTAGGTCAAGACTGGAGCAGGCAGAATCTGGGAGCAGGGCAGGGTGGGAGCACAGACAGGATCAAACAGCAGCAGAAAGGCCAGGTAGCCATCAAGTTGCTCAGACAACTTCCTATTCTGGTTGCCATCCTTAACTATCTAAATGCAGCTAACAGCAATCCAGGCTGGCCGGTCAAACAGAAGTCTGTGGTCATCAAGGAAACTGGTTACTGGCCTGCTGCTGATGTGGTGCTGCAGAAAGGTCCCGGGTGGTAGTGATGTGGTGCTGCCTCCTGAGCCCTGTCAATCCTATCCAGCTGACTTGATTTCCTGGCTCCTAGCCCCTCAACTATTTGGACCTGATCCTGCAGTGCTCAGACACATCGGTCTGCCACAACCCCTTTGTCCCTGCACAGTAGCTGGGCAGGATTCCAAATATTGCTCCTCCTTCAGTGCTAGGCAAAGTATCTGGCTAGCACACCCACTAGCCCTGCTCAACCCTCCCTACAGGATTCAGTGTATTCTACCATTTGTCGGCGCACCCCCCACTCTGAGACACAGAGACTGTACTTGACTTTAAACTGGGCGCACTCTTTATTTTCCAATCATCATCAAGGCCGGTGGGTATTGCACAAGCAAACTGGGTCCAGTATGCTAGCTACTTAACGTACTTATTAACAATGGTACTGACAAGGATGTGCCCTCCCTTGTCAGTACCCAAACAATATAACTCCCCCTTTCGACAGCACTCTGGCCGAAAGGGGACTATCCCCAACTGTTGAGTTGAGTAAGGAGGTAAGTACCCGCAAAGCCAGCAGACCGTGCATGTACTTACTGACCCGCCTGGGTACCCCTCCCAGGGTAGTAACCCCAGTGCATGCTGCGCCCCGCATTGCACTGGGTGTCATCTCCCCATCTCTTAAGGAGATGACTCATCCTAACCTACTCTTACCTATTTATCCTACTGTAGCATACTGGACCCCCACTGAGTGCGACAATTGTTCACCCTTTTTTGTCCTTCAATTTGATTCAATTGTAATTGCCTGTATATTCTTTTATGTGCTTAACTAGCATAAGCACTCAGTCGTCCTGTATGCCGAATTAGGAGGTTATTATAATTGGCTGTCTTACCAATTCCCTTACCATCGAATTAACCTATTGAACCTATTCTGCACTGTTGAAGGGGCAAAACAAGCGACCCTCAAATTAGGCTAGTCACCAAAATTCCCCTTTGGCTCCGTAATGGCAACCAGTAAATACCACAGTGCTAGAGGTGAGGTGGGTGGGCTGCGTTGTCTGAAACCGAGGGCTGAATGCCGCCTCCACGTGATCAGAATGGCTCTGCCCTCCCTAAAAAGGGGTGGACCCGTTCAATCATTTTCTTGGCGCGGCGCCTCTGTGCATGCGCCGCACAGCTCGGTTGCCACAGCAACCGCCACCTGGGCCGGGTGCCCCTAAGCTGCTGCTGCAGCGGCGCTGCTCTCCTTCGTCCCCTGCATCCCACGACAGGGGGCGCTGCAATTACCCCATCACCGCCATTGTGGCGGTGAAGGGGACTTTCCCCTCCAAACTCTGCAACTAGAAAATAATTCTGAAGAGAAAAATACAAATTCTGCAAGCAGAATAAACTATGCAAATTAATGAAATCCTGCAAGTTTTTGAATGCAAATTAGTTTCTCAGCATGCTATTCCATCAATTTTGAGCAAAACCTCATAAATTCCACAGGGACCTATTAGTGGAGGGGGAAAGGACGCTGAAGAGGGTTCTTCTCTCCCTTGGGGGGGTTGTGGACTTCTCCTTTTCACCAACTGTGGGGGCCCCATGGACTCGAAGTGTATACCAGTCACTAACAGTGCCGGCACACCATTGACTAGTTTGTGCTGGCATTGCTGGCATTCCATTGCTACCATCCCATTGCTAGCTCGTAGTACTCCCTACTCAGACTGTAATTCTTAGGTGGTAGAGGCAATTTCTGTGACAATTTGCCCAAATGCAAAACTCAGTGACAATGGCTGCAATGGTAGCAGTGCAGAAATCCCAGAGTCCTCCTGCTCACTTGGGCCCATGCTGGAGGTGGTAGAAAGAGCCTATGCTGCTCCATTCCAGAACAGGAGGAAAGAATGAGGTCAAGAACATTGCTTCCTTGGGCCCAGCAAGGTCTCCTGTCTTGTGTCAAAGGACTGGCTCCCAGATGCTCTCTTTGGCTTTGCTCTCCCAGCATAACAGAAGAAGCATTTTCTGAGTCGTCAGCAGCTGCTTTGAATGCAGAGACGGCACCAAGCTAGAAACTGAAATGAAGAGGCTTGGGCTGCATGAGTAGATGATGGCCTACCTTCCTGGGCTGATACTGCAGCAATGCAGCTAGGATAAGAACCTGAACAGAACATGCTGCCTGGAAATATGCATAGGCCTGACCCAACCATTAGGTCCCAAGGTCCTATTGGCTTCAGTCCACTACACTAATGGAATGATCAACACTAATGGAACCATCCCTTGAGGTTGATGCCTGTGCAAGTTACCGACCTGTCTCTAATCTTCCCTTTTTAGGGAAGGTTATTGAACAGGTGGTGGCCCGTCAGCTACAGGTGAATCTGGATTGCATCGGTTTTCTGGATCCCACGCAGTCTGTTTTTCATCTGGGGTATGGAACGGAGGTGGTGCTGGTGGCCTTGGTGGATGATCTCCTTGTAGAACAGGATAGTTGTCGTATGACCCTTCTGGTTCTATTAGATCTGTCAGTGGCCTTTGATACTGTGAACCATGAGATGTTATTGACTCGCCTGCAAGACTTGGCTGGGGTAGACGGAACTGTTTTTCATTGGTTCCGTTCTTACCTTATGGGTAGATCCCAGTGGGTGGTACTTGGGGATTATACTTCTGCCCCGGGAAGCCTCCCATGTGGGATGTCGCAGGGTTCCATCTTGTCCCCTCTCTTGTTTAACATATATATGAAGCCACTGTGGAACGTCATGTGCAGCTGGGGGGTGGGGTGTCCAATGTCATCAATACATGGATGACACCCAGTTGTATTTGTCCTTTTCATCGGACCCAGGTCCTGCTATCTCCCTGCTGTCATGGTGTCTGGCAGCTGTTGAGGACTGGATGAGGCAAAGTCGGTTGAAGCTCAATCCCGATAAGATGGAGGTGATGCTGGTGGGTGTGTGTGATGGTCTGAGGGAGGTGGCTGCCCCCATTATTGGGGGTATCCATCCTCCACTGGTTCCATCTGTGCAGAGTCTGGGGGTGTTCCTGGATCAGCAGCTGCGCTTGGATCTCCAGGTGTCGACTATGGCCAGGAGTGTCTTTTGCCAGTTACATCTGGTAAGGCAGCTTCGCCGATATGTCTCAGACTCTGATCTTGCCACTATCATCCATGCATTTGTCACCTTGAGGCTAGACTACTGCAATGTGCTCTACATGGGGTTGCCTTTGGTGACAGTTTAGAAGCTGCAGCTGGTGCAGAATGCAGTGGCTCGTCTCCTTGCGGAGACCGGCTGCAAGGAGCACAAAATACCAGTGCTCTGTCTGTTGCACTGGCTGCCGATTTACTTCTGGGCCCGATTCAAAGTGCAGGCTTTGACCTATAAAGCCCTACACGCCAGTCTAGGCCCAGCTTAGCCTGCATTGTCGATGGGTCTGGACAGACAGGTGGGTGTTCTCGTTGGCTGGCCGGGCCGTCGCTGTGGAATGTCCTCCCAGTGGAGATCTGTCTCAGTCCAGATCTTCTGGCCTTCTGTCATAATTGTAAGACCTGGCTCTTTCACCAGGCTTTTGGCAGGGGGGCGGGAGGGGGAATGCAGGGGATGGGGTAGGGGGTGATGTCCTGGCATTAATTATTTATTATATCTTATTTTATTTCTGTATTTTTATATTGTGTATATGTGTTCATTTTATTGTGATATTTTGGTGTTGTACGCCGTTCCGGGTCACCAGAGGCGAGAGGAATGGGATAGAAAGTGTAATGAAATAAATAAATAAATTCAGTGACAGGACATATTTGACCTTAAGCAAAATGTTAGCCTGTCTTGAATTTGCTTTTATTTAGTACTAGAGTGTAACTTAACTTTGCATTTAATAGGGATGGGAATATTTAGTATTCATACTAAAATGCACTAAAAAGTAGGCACTTTAGTATTAATACTACTAATAATAACGCAAACAGCAGATACTAAAATTCTGTTTAGTATTTAAATTTGGAAAAGGCGCCTTGCTCTCCACCACTCTGCATCTTTCCCCACTTGTTAATTGCAGCCTGGTCAATGTCACCTGGGCTCTGGCAGGGATACTGTTCTCCCATTCTGCTCTGTCGCCCCCTCTGCTCTCCAGCCTGAGTTACTGCCAGCCCTCTCTGGCTGGTCTCAGGCTCACCAAGCACCCCACACCTGCCTTGTCTCACCTGTGCTGCATTCTGAGATCAACTTTGCTTTATGCTTGTCCCCAGTTGCAGGTGATGTGACAAGCAGAAAGCAAAGTTGATCTCAGGATGCAGTGCAGGTGAGATGAGGCAGGTGGGACAGAAGGGGGCAAAGCAGGCAGAGGGTGCTAGAGAGCCAATTGCTATTTAGAAGCAAAGCACCCCCTCCCACTAAAAGCCCCCAGCCCCTGGCATCCCCCCAAACCCAGTGCCCTGCCAGACCCACAGTGCCAGCCCCCCTTAACCCTTGCCCTTCACCTAGGTACAGCCAGACCCTTTGACTCCATAGGACCCCAGTCTATAGCCACAAGGCACCCTCTGAGCCCACAGCCACCTCCAAAGCACCCCCACCCACTAAAAGCCCCCAGTCCCCGGCATTTCCCCCCCCGCCGCCAAAACAGTGCCACCCACACCACCTCCAAACCAGTGTCAGACAAGTACAGTACACTTGAATTTAGTAGACACGTTACTAGTTTTAGAAATCCAATCCAGTGGATCTTTGTTCATTGACTTCTATGGGAAACGGCTCCCATTGACTTCAATAGAAAATGAAACAGAAATGAAACAGAATAAATACTAAAGTAAACAAAAACAAAACGGAAGTAAATACTAAAGTCCATCCCTACTGGATATAGTTTTTTGCTGTCCAGCCCTGTTGACTGGGATGTTGTGTGGGGACTGTGGAAACAAAGAATCAGAGCTCCATTCAGTGCCAGCGGAGCAAAAAAAAAAAAAAAAAAGCTCTCCTGTTCCGTTTTTATGACATGGCCCTGCCCCTGTGAAGCATTGAGATTCATGCTCAAAAGAGGGTGTGGCTACAGTGGAAAGAGTCCTTTAACTCTGTCCCCTTTTAACACGGCAAACCACACTACAAGCACCATGATGTCACAGGCCTTTGTAGGGGGCAGGGCTTCTGGCATTTAGGGAGCCCAGCCCAGTCTGAGGAGTTTGGGCAGGAGTGTGCCTGACGTAGCCCAGTCAGGTCCCCTCAGGTTTATATCAGGTTGCAGGCCTCTAGTTCATACAACACATTGCCTTTGGAGAGAAGGAGATGGCTGCTTCAGCTACTTCTTAAAGGGACAGTGCAGCTCACAATCCCATACACAGGCCTTTATCGATGCAAACTGGCCTGCAGCCTGTAAGACAAGAGGCAGGAAGTGAATAGGTTATTGTCATCATGCAATGAGCTTTCATCCTGGGCTTGCTTTTTGGTTTGTCTGTCATAGCTTTCAAATTCTTAATTTTTATTTGGGGAGTTGTTATTGTCCCAGCTGTTCTTTGCTTCTGCCCAAAAAAATCCCTGTCACAAACCTCTCTAGATTGCTGTTCCTTTAGCTAAGCATCAGCTAGTGTGTAGGTACCAATCTAATGGGCCTGTTGCATAGGGCTGTAAAATCATTAAAGATACTCTTGCTAAATCTTCATGTTACCACTGTGAAAGCGTTTGGCACAGAGGCTCACCAGAGGGTTCAGTGTTTAATAACAAGAGGGACCAGTATTACTGACATAAACCAGGCATGGTGTGTGGTGAATTCCTTGGAGAGAGTGGGGTATTGTTACTGCCAATATCCAGAGCAAAGAACTGAGACTCAAAATAGTTAAGGGGAAGTTTTAAATAGCACAAATGAGACTTGGACACCCAGTTGTCATTAATTTTCCCTGACAGTTGTTAACGTATCTATCTTAGGTGCCTTTCAAAACCTCCTTTGCGAGTGATTTGTCAAGCTCACCTAGTAATACAGTGTCAGGTGCAGAGTTGGAATCCCATTCTCCAGTCCTGGGTCCACTAATCCAGACCTCTTCTCAGCATGTAGATTTAAAAGCAAACTGAGGGTGGGTGTATTTTATGGATAGACAATGGGAGGTAGTGGAGAGGTGGTGTGAACAGTAAGGTAGCAGCATTCCAAACTGGACTTTAGGGGAGCAAGATGATTGGTGTGAAGTAAGGTGGTCAGATAGGCAAATTTTAGAGGACACAGATGAGAAATACAGGTTGCACAGTTGCACTGGAGCCAATGCAGCCCAGCAACTGTACTTCTCAGAAGTGTCTAAAAATTGCCTATCTGGCCACCCTAGGGTGAAGGTTGGAGAGGTGATTACAATGGCTCGTGTGCAAAAAGACAAAGATGAGGAGACAGAAAAGGCCAAATCTTTTAAGTATTTTGTAGGTAGAAGTAGAACTTAGGGCCTGAATGTGAGTGTTAAAGGAGAGGGCCAAGGTGAAGATGATATCCAGATTGTAGTCAACAGTGACCAGAAGGATGGCTTTAGTGTCCATGACGGCAGGGAAATAGTTGACAAAGGAAGGCTTATGTGGAAGATTAGAAAACTCTAGTTTGGCCTTGTTGAGCTTAAGTTGTTCTCTGTAAAGAAATGTAAAAAGACAGGCCAAGGTGCAGGAAGGAGACAGAGTTTTGTGAAAATCTTACTTATATTGTAAGCCGCCCCAGGTTGCCTGGTGCCAGGAGGGGCGGGATATTAAATTGAAAAATAAATAAAATAAATAAATTAAAATGCAGATCTTTGAGTCATTGGTTTGAATAAAAGTAGGGTTGTGCCTCTCACTGAAACAACCCTGACACTTCCATAAGCCAAAATAGGAGTGTCAGGGTCATTTCCATGAGAGGTGGCAGCCGCTCTGCCAACCCTGCAATCGTTAGACATTACATTTAAAGGCAATGTCTAAAGCAATGGTTGTGGTGTAGAGAAAGAAGAGCAGGGACTGTGGTCTCAGTCTGAGGGACAACCACTAGAAGGAGGTGAAATGAAGAGGATGGTCCACCAAACAGACATTGGCTTCCCAGCAGAATAGAATTTGGAAGAGGGATTTGTATGATGAGAGTATAGAGCTCTTGTTATTAGACAATGACAGTATTACTATACAGGATAACGTGGAAGGCTGCGTGGAGACACTTGTGGGAGAATCAGATCAGTGGAACAAGGTGGAATAAGAATTATGAGTTTCAGTATGAATTCTGATGGGTCAAGGAGTGAGAGTAACCTCAGAGTTTCAATAACAAGTAGAGGAGGGGGAAATACAGATTTCCAATGATTTGTTTTTTAACAATGCCAGGACGCATGTTCACTGTATTTTCCCCAAAGGGAAACCATATAAAACCAAACCAAACCCAAACCAAAAAACCATATAAAACCAAATAAAAAACCAAAAAAACATATAAAAACCAAATAAAAAACCCCATATAAAAACATTTCCTGAACAGCCGAACCCGAACCGAACGGCCGAACCCGGCAAACGAACCAAACGGCCGAACCGAACGGATGAACCTAACGCAGCCGAACCGAACGGCCGAACCCGAACCGCGATCTGTTCGCCCATCCCTACTGTGAGTTTCATTAATCTTAAATTAACTGCATGTACACATTTCAATTTAATGTTAAATAAAACTCGCATTTGTGTCAGTGCTGGACAGCACCCTGTCTGCAAAAGGTGCTCGATTTTCCTACAGTGCCCTGAGAATCCTACCCTGTCTTCTCTGATAAAACATATGGAAATTTCTCTGCCAAATGAGAAAAGGTGCATGCACACGTTACTAAATCTCATGTAAGACAGAAAATAACATGAAATTGTGTAATATGGACAAGCAAGCAGTCTAAATCCAGATACTCATGGGTTTTATGTATCTTCTGATTGTTGTTGGGAAACACTTAGCTTACAAAGTAGGACCAATGTCTATACTGGCAGACAAAATGATTATTTGATTCACCCACTCTTAGTAGAGGAAGGAAGGGACACTGGATCATGCTAAAAGTGCTGCTTTGTTCTCCATCTATGCAATCATTTGCATGGGACTGTAACGAAGTGTTGACTGAAGCCATCATACATGACATTGTGGGTGTGTGATGTTATCATACCGGCAGGGTACAAGATGAACCTTTTCTTTATATATGGAATTACTATTCACTTCTTACACAACAATTGTTTTGTTTGCAAATTTTGTTTTTAGAAGCTAACATTACTCACCTAATTTGTGCAGGCAATTACTAACTGCAGACACTGTAAATTGTGTGAGCAAGATATGTAAAAGCGGTTTGCTCCAAAGAGAAGCATTTTTGATTTTATTTATTTAATTTTTAAGGAAAAAAAATATTGACCAAAGTACCTTTGGTCAGAAGAGTGGTAGGGGAGATTTCCAAGATGCTAATTACGAATAGTAGAGATGCATTTCAGGGAATTATAATCTCATTTATTACATACTTAGCATTTTCCTCCAGGGGAGGTGGCTCAACCAATTTAGTTCAGAGCAGGGAGGAAGATTGTGAACCTCTGGTGAATCACAAGGTAGCCTCCAGTAGATTACAGTGTGGTGAGGGGAACCGGATTGCTTCTGGAGAGCAGAACTGGCACTCCAGGGAGTCTCTCTCTGGCTACTCAGGTGGATAATATGTGGAAATGCCCTATGTCAGAGAATGAATGACCTTTGTGAAGGCAGGGAGGGGATTTTTAAATGGACCCCTGCCCCCCTCCACCCTCTTCCCTTTCTGTTCAGGATCTCGTGTCATTCTTCACCTCAAAGATTGACAAGATCTGCCGGGACATTGCTTCCCACCCATCTCCTCTCCCTGCTCCCTTATCACCCCTTCCCCCTCTCTCCTCTCCTCCTTCCCTCCTGCTTCCCTTGAGGAAATCGCCTCTCTGCTCTCTTCCTCCAAACCCTCCACCTGCCCTCTCGACCCAATCCTCTCCCGCCTCCTGACCTCCATTGATCCCACTGTTGCCCCCCCCCTTTACATGTCATGAATCTCTCCCTCTCCACTGGCTCCTTCCCCTCTGCCTTCAAGCATGCCACTGTCTCTCCCATCCTCAAAAAATCCACCCTTGACCCTTCTGACTCCTCTAGCTACCGGCCGGTCTCCCTCCTACCCTTCACCTCTAAACTTCTAGAGCGTGTTGTCTACTCCCGTTGCCTAGATCTCCTCTCTGCCAACTCCTCCTTGGAACCTCTCCAATCTGGCTTCCGTCCCCTTCACTCCACGGAAACGGTCCTTGCCAAGATCACCAACGATCTACTGGTCGCTAAATCTAAGTGTCTCTACTCCGTTCTTGTCCTCCTTGACCTCTCTGCTGCCTTTGACACTGTCAACCACTCACTCCTATTGGACTCTATTTGCTCCCTAGGATTCTACGGTTCTGTCCTTGACTGGTTCTCCTCCTTCCTCTCTGACCGTTCCTTTAATGTGTCTCTTCCCAATTCCAAGTCCTCCCCCTCCCCCTCTCAGTTGGGGTTCCTCAAGGCTCTGTCCTGGGCCCTCTCCTCTTCTCTATCTACACCCTGTCCCTTGGCAAACTCATTGCCTCCCACAACTTCCAATATTACCTTTACGCTGATGACACTCAACTGTATCTCTCCACCCGCTCTCTCTCCCCCTGTATCCAAGCTTGCCTCATCAACTGTCTCTCTGATAACTCTGCCTGGATGTCCTGACGTCAGCTCAAGCTCAACAATGGCTAAGACTGAGCTCCTTATCTTTCCTCCCTACCCTTCCTCTCCCTCTTCCCTGTCCATCCTTATTGATGGGGTCACCATCTGCCCTGTTCCCCAAGCCCGTAGCTTGGGCTTCGTCTTCGATACTCACCTTTCCTTTAAACATTACATCGACTCTGTTGCCAAGTCCTGTCACTTCGCCCTCCACAACATTGCTCGGATTCTCCCCTTTCTCTCTGTCTCCTCAGCCAAAACCCTTGTTCACGCCATGGTCATCGCTCGCCTTGACTACTGCAACCTCCTCCTTACTGGCCTCCCTCGCTCTCACCCGTCCCCCCTTATCTCCATCCCAAACTCCGCTCCTAGGGTCATCCACTTGACCCGTCACTTTGACCACGTGCAGCCTCTCCTCTCCTCTCTTCACTGGCTCCCCCTTCCCGAACGCATCCTTCATAAAGTCCTGGCATTCACTTATAAATCCCTTCACAACCTGGCTCCCCCTTACCTCTCAGCCCTAGTCTCCTTACACACTCCTGCACGCACACTCCGCTCCTCCTCTGTCCCTTCCCTCACTCTCCCTTGTTTCCTCTGCTCCTCTAACTGCCTCCGCCCCTTCTCCCTTGCTGCCCCTCATGCCTGGAACTCCCTCCCTGCCCACATCCACCTTGCCCCTCCCTCCGCACATTCAAATCCCTCCTCAAAGCCCACCTCTTCCTCGCCACCTTTCCCGATGCCTGTTAGAATTTTCATCCCAATTTTTACTGTCTGCCCTCCCCGTAGACTCCTGCCTAACTGCAACCAAGCCAAGCACGTGTGCCTGAGACCTTGCATCCACTTGATTGTTATTTATCCCTTGTCTCTCCCTATGTCCCCTCTTCTTGTCTCCCTCCTCCGTGTCTTTTAGATTGTAAGTCGTAGGCAGGGACCGCATCATTCTTATTGTTCTGTAAAGTGCCAGGTACACAGCTGGTGCTATACAAATGCTAATAAATAATAATAATCCAATTTTCTTTGAAAGATGCCTCCCTGCCCAACAGATTGGTTCAGAGTATCAGATCTGACTCTTCCTGAAACTTTCCAAAATTATCCAGGGTGTTGCCAAATTTCCTCCCTTCTCCTTAGATGTCGACTGCCTCTGTTATTAGCCAGAGGGTATGTGTAACATAAACATTTCTGAAACCGATGCGAGAACTTAGCCTAGATTTGTTTTCTTCTCTGTGAGAGTTTCCCTGTCGCAACTCTCTGGACGGCATGTAGCCGTAGCATTTGGAGATGCTGCATGCACAACCATTGGCTTTCGACAATTCTGTTTAATCAAGAGTGAAGGAAATGTCAGAGATTCGGTGTTCTAGATCAGCAGTTTCCCAGGATTTGATACATCTTAATCAAGCAATTAGGTGACTTTTGTTGTTGTTGTTTGGTGTTTTCCACATCGGGGAAGGGAACAGATTTACTGCTTTGCTTGGATGACTGCTAGCAGCAGTATTTGTTGTTAACAGAGACATTTACACCTAACCATCAGTTGGCAGGTGTTAACACTTTGTTACTTGCTATTACCACATGCTGAGGATTGTGGGAAGACTGCCAAGCTCTCTGTCTTGTGTAACACTTCAGTTTTACAATAACAACAACAACAAAAAATGCAATAAAAATTCAGATCCAGAGCAAAGGAAACACAAGAATTGAATTCCCGGTCTCCGGCCTTTACCTGAAGGGAATATTAGGCTTTGTGGAACGTGTCAGTTATTCAATTTTTCAGGGTTCAGGATGGAAGGATATTTGCATTATGATCCTGGAAGATAGAAAGGCTGTGCACTGTATGTCATGACATTTGTATTAAGGCTCTGGCATTCAGATATTTTTGTATTCAAAAAAGGGCATGATTATTAATATAGCATAAAATCCATCCAAGTACTAAGGAAAAAGGATTGTAATGCTTTAATTCATTTTGGGGTGACTCTGGCATATGAGAAATGATATTTTCTACTGGTTATGTTCATTCTGCAGGCCACAGATGTGTGCAGGCCAGTATGAAGTGACTGGGATTAGGGGTGGAAATATAGGAAATATATCTTGTTGTCTGTTCTATGAAATGTAAAAACTCTCTCTCTTTCTCACTCCTTGCCTCTTCATTTGCAGAGCTATTGTTCCAGACTTTATTTTACCCAAAGGATCATTGTTTTATAGCCAAGTGTGTAAGATCCACAGAAACTAGTTTATTGATGATGAACTGAAGTTGAATTGATTTTGATTTCCAGAGACTTGGTGCTGGTGTATGGCTAAGTGCCATACTGAAAGAAGTCAGGCTTTCTGCAGCTCACTTACCTCTGTAAACCTAAAGCCAGTGAGCCAAATTTTGCACTGACTTACATCAATAACTAATTCACACCACTGATTTAATGGGCATGCTCAGGGTGAACTGTAAATAGAACAGAATCTGATTTCCATATTCGGCTGTTGAGCTCATTTCAGTATTCACCAAGCGACCCTATTTTGAGACTTAGGGTAAAAACATACGTTTGGCCAGCGTGGTGGTTTCCCAACCTGACCTGGGTCAGGAAACCTCAACCAACATGGACTGGGCTGTTTCGGGACACTGGAAAAACGTGCTGGTGGCTGGAGAGCTGTTGCGCTGTCTGCATAGCCCAGGTAGGGCTGGGAGCTCAACAAACATGTGAGCTTCCAGCCCTGCCTCCATCCTGCTACCAGCACCCCACCCCCCACCATGACAGACAGTCATAGCAGCTAATGATGGGCAGCCATGGCAGTGCCCACCCCGCAACAGGTAAGACGGGTCAGAAAAGATGTGTTGGCCTGTTGTGGCTTGCCCACGTGAGTGACCCTTAGTCTGGGCTGTGATTTGGAGATTTTCCAAATACATAACCCAGGGTAGTTGTGCTAGTCAACTACCTGCCCTAGGGCAGTCCTGGGCTAATATCTGGCCGCACCAAAACAGATGTGCCGATGGCTCCCAGGCCACACCGGGCCACCATCATGTCTGTTTTTACCCTTTGAAATAACCCTCCAGCCCCACAAGCAAAGTATATCCAGTATCAGTTAAGATCATGACCCCACCCAGCCACACCTGGCACAACCCCACTTACAGCCTTAGGATTCAGCACATACAAGAGAAAAATATAGTCCTTAAGTAAAAATCAATCCTGAGTCACATTTTGGAAACCTCTGGCTAAGGTGCACGTGTAACTTTATAATAAATGAATTCAGTGAAACTACAGTGGGACTACAGGGAATAGTGGGGAGGGTAACTGGAATGCAGGGGTGGACGGACAGAACCTACCTGAGTGGGGCATTAGAGTACCGCAGGAAGTGCCTGCTTTGACACCACTCCAGAGGTTTGGTCAGAGCTTCCACAACTCTGGAGGCTCCTGGAGCGCCTCTATTGCCTCTGCTGCTCCAGAGGGGCCCTGGAAGTTTCAGGAGTGGTTTCAGGAGTGGTGGCAGTGGCACCAGAAGTGCTCCCAATGCCCCTCTGCTACTGTCCCCATCACCACTCCAGAGGAGCCAGACACTGATTGTAGGGTCCTAAAAGACCATGGTGCCCAGGACCATGGCCCCACCCTAAGGTTGACCCTAAGGTTGACCCTTCTGTTAGCCTCAGACTCACTCCTGGGCCCTGCATATTTTAGGGCCAGGCCAGTGGAGACCTCACTTGTGAACTTGCCAACAGTTCTATCTCCAGCTATCTTGCAGGAGCCTCTACACTTTGCAGCGGGGATTCATATTTACTTTGGCCTGTGAGCTTTTTGTAAGAGGGTTTAAAAAAAGATCCTGTTAAATCTCTGGCAGGACATTTTGCTTTTTTTATGAACTGCACTTGTTTCTTTTTCCTGCCTCACCCAAAACCTATACAGCTCAGGGAAATTCTGCTGGGCTACATGAGGAAAGCAAAGTCCTTTTTTTCTCCTTCAGTCATAATAGCTAGGGACGGAAAATCTACCAGGGAGATGACATACTGGGTATTATTAATTGTATAGTCCCCTGATCCTTTGCCAAACAGGAGTAGAGCCAAATAATGCCACCCTCCCCTTGATACATGTCACTGGAGGATTTGCATTAGCTATGCCTAACGCTCAAAGCCTTAGCCTCTTCCACCACACAGTAACCACTCAGTGTGGATCAGGTATGACAGGTTAGATTGCTTTGTTTGTTTTCTTTTCCCTAGTAAGTGTCATAGCCAGGATTTAGTTACTAAAGTGTCTCTTTAGGCTGGAAAAATATAATGTCCATCTTACATAAGATGGAAGGTGCTCATTTCCTGGGAATACAGATTATTAGAGAGTGTTTGACTAAACTACCCTCTGAACTAGTGATGGACTCAGACAAATTTGCACACTCCGCCATTGCTTGTGCACAAACTGCTAAGTGGTGTGTGATTTCTCATAGTAGTGTGACTTATTCGCCACCCCACCCCTTCACATTGCTGCTTGCTACTCTTGCACAGGATTGTTCTCTTGTACAGAAATGTATGCGACTAGTACTGACAACTACAGTGGTGCTGCATGTGGGATTGCTTTGAATTTGTAGAGCTGCTGTTTCTCAGTCCGCCTCAGAGAGCAGGGCTGGGCTGGATCCAGATAAGTGTCGTGCCCCCACCCCTCATAAGTTTGGGATGGCCTTGAATAAACTTGAAATGACGACATGTATGTGTGTGTGTGTGTGTGTGTGTGTGTGTGTGTGTGTGTGTGTGTCCCACAGAGACTTCAGATATGGGGTGCCCCAGCCTATGGAGGATCATGATTTGGGCAGTGGAGTTTATTGGTCAGAGGATGCAGCCTGTCACACTTTGGCCACTTGAAATGTTGGGAGGTATGCCACTTGGAGTCTAAAATATTGTCGACACACCTTAAATGAGACACAGAGGCATTAATTGGTTGTGAACTGGCCGCACTCTTTATTCCAATTTCAAATTCAAAGGCTGGTGGGTAATAATTGCACCATGCAATTTTGGGTCCAGTATGCTAATCAACTATTATCACTTGTTAACTCTGGGATTGTCCTGGATGTGCCTTCCAGTGACAATCCCCTTAACTTCAATGCTCCCCTCTTTTGACATCGCCATGGTTTGGCCGAAAGACGACAAGGCCCACTGTGGGTTTGAGTAAGGAGAAAGTGCCCACAGGGTACGAAGACAGCTCCTGTCCCTACTCCCCCGTTAGGTCACCGTTCCCAGGGAGCTTGACCCCAGTGCATGCTGTGCCATGCATTACACTAGGTATCACCTCCCCATCTCTTAAGGAGATGACTCATTATTCTATCTCCTTCCTTAGCCTACTGGACCCCTGCCACACAGGGGCGTTCCTTCCGAACCACCCCGGCACGCACCACCTAGTCCATCAACGTTTCTAGATGCCCCGCTAACACGACAAGGTACATCTCATTCCCCATCAGAGACAAGTGCACTCCATCCGGTAGGTACAATTCGGGCCTTGTATGAACTATCCCCGTGTGTCCCCAATTGGATCCCCCCAAACCTTCTATAAACTTAACAACTTCTCTATTAATGTTCTTCCTAGTTTTGTCAATTTTACCAGGCCTTTCGGCCTTATCCCATTTGATTCTTGGAATCCAATTCGTCCATACTATATGGACCCCTTCAAACCACTGTTTGATGGTGCTTAGGTCTGTCTTAATTTGGATAACCAAATTAACACCTTTTCGGGTTGGAAGGTCATTTTCCCCCAGATGAATAACCAATATCTGTGACATCGGGTTTGTGCCCATTCCCCTAAACATTGGGAGTAGCTGACTCCATCGCATACCACTCCTGCCCATCCATTTGAGTTAAACCACTTCATCGAGACCCAAATGTTTTCCCCTTGGAGTTCTTGCAGCAGCTGCGCCTGCCCACTGCACCAGATTGTGCCCAATGAGCCACACATTTTGTCGTGCAGCGCCGCCAGCTCTGCCTCCTGGCGAAAACAGAAACATTCTTTTCAATTCAATTTATTTGGCAAGATAGCTTTCGCCATAGCCATTTAAAACAATTTGAAACATTCTTTTAGTAATGGTACGGTCGAATGTATTTCTTGTATGTGCCAGACCTCCATCTCCCAACTGCTTTAATGGCTTCCTCCGGCAGCCCTGCTGCTGCCGCCGTAGTAGCTGCCCCTATCCTAAAAGAATGCAATCCGAACCCCATCTTCTTCAATGCCACCCGCAATATGGCCATACACTGGGAAGTTGTTACTGTCTCCCCACTCATATGTACAAAGAGTACTAGAGGTGGGACCCCGGGCCCATTACCGGCTACCAGATTTACCGGTTACCGGTTCTCTAAAAACCGGATTCCCGGATTAAATCCGGTATACCGGTACCAGATTTATTTCATTGAGTTCAATGGGGCGCTGTGTCCCCATTGAAATCAATGAAATAAATTAATTCCTTCCCCCTCCCCCTCCCAGGCTGCGTGGGTGGAAGGGGGGACACCCCCCACCCACCCTGCCCAGCCTGGATTTTTGTTTAAAAAAAGAC
>QEPC01003632.1:673343-709499 GCA_003113815.1 Sphenodon punctatus | reverse complement strand
GGGGGGTGGGCTCGCCTCTGAGTCTTTTTTTAAACAAAAATCCAGGCTGGGCAGGGTGGGTGGGGGGTGTCCCCCCTTCCACCCGTGCAGCCTGGACTCGGGGAGGGTTTGGTTTTTTTAACTTTTTTGGTGGGGCTTTAAGTTTTTACATTGCAGCCATTTTTAAATGGCTGCAATGCAAAAAAAATCCGGTACCCGGATCGGATTTACCGGGTCGAATCCGATAATGCCGGTACGCCCGGTACCGGCATTATCGGATACCGGATTTACCGGTTTTCCCGCCCCTAAAGAGTACCCCTGGGCTACCCGGGCAGATGCGCAGGTAACACCTACTCTGTTCCACTGGGCAGATTGCCACTGGACCACCCTGAAACAATTCCACCATGGTACCCCTCTTTGTTTGATCAGTCTTGGAACATCGTAACCGGATCCACACTTTATCCGCCATGAGTTCCATGCCTTCCATTGCCAATGCTCTGTTAGTGATGTCCCTGCATGACTTGCTCACAACTTCACTGCTCTGAAATCCTCCAAAATACATTATCACATAAATTGATGTGAACACCTGCGCCTCATAACTGTTGTAGCATATTTCTTTCAGAACTTCCACTAAACCATTCAATATTGGAGTTGTCATTGGTGTCCGGACATGTGCGGGAGTGTTATGGGCTTGCGCCCACGCCTCAAGCATGTGCTTTAAGTAAAACCCTTTGTCTGGTGGTGGGAACCCCTTGAGTTTACTAATGAAGGTAAGGGCTGCTATCTTTCCCGCTATTGTGCCTACTGCCAATCCTGACCTACAGAGGTGAATTTCAAGTTGCAGTACCTCGGACTTGCTAATGGGAAATCCATTCCACCACCCTCTTTCTGAACGAAAGGCCTGGAATTCATGGAAAGCCCTACCATAAGCTGACTGGGTTCTAAGGGCAAGGAAGCCCTGGATGATGGTTTGTAGTTCTAACTCCCAAGGCTCCAGATTCCATGAGGCAAAGGGTCCAGGTTCGTACGTGCCCATGGTGCTAGCTCCCAGAAACGGTCCATCTGGAACCAAGAAAGGGCATTGGCTATGCCATTGTTGATTCCAGGGACGTGCTGGGCCATGAACAGGATGTTATGTCTTAAACATGTCAATATAAGGACCCTGACTAATGCCATCACCCTGGGGGACCATGAGGATAGCAAATTTATGACATGAGCCAGGGCCAAATTGTCACACCAATAACACAGTGCGGTTGGAGAACTGTGTGGTGCCCACACAAGAGCTGCTACTAAGATGGGAAATAGCTCAAGGAAAGTTAGGTCCCTAGTAACCCCTGTTAAATGCCATTCTTCAGGCCATCTCACTGCACACCAATGTGTATGGAAGTAAACTCCGAAGCCCGCACCACCCGCCACGTCTGATTGCACCTGTAACTCGACTCAGAGCAACCACCTATCCCTCCAAAAGCTAACCCCATTGAAGCCTTCCAGGAATGTCAGCCATACACCCTGGTCCTGCCTCAGCTCTCCAGTAACCCTTATCCTATGATGAGGGGAAAGGTCGCCTTTCAACTTTCCATACAATCGTGACAGAAATGCCCTCCCGGGGGCCACCACACGACATGCAAAATTGAGGCTCCCTACGAGTGACTGCAATGAGTGGACAGTTATTTGCGTGCTCCTAAACATTCCCTGATCTTTTCTTTCATGGAGCCTAACTTTTCGGGGAGTCTTGATAACATTCTCTCTGTGTCAAGTTCAATTCCCAAATAGGTGAGTCTGGTTGCTGGCCCTTCAGTTTTTTCAGGAGCCAGAGGGATGCCTAATTCTCGGGCTACCTCTTGGAACACCTGTAAAGCTGTTGCACACTCATCCATCCCTGGGCGGCCGATTATAAAAAAATCATCTAAATATTTGGTGATGTCCCCTGCCTGCATCCTTCATTGAAAGACCCACTCTATAAGTGAACTGAACTGCTCAAAGGCTGAACAAGATATTGAGCAGCCCATCGGCATGGCTTGATCAAAATAGTACAGTCCCTCAAACTGAAAACCTAGGAGATGAAAGCTACTAGGATGCACTGGTAACAGCCTAAATGCCGATTTTACATCACATTTGGCTATGAGGACACCCCTCCCCATTGCCTTCACTTTTTCCACCGCTTCGTCAAATGATGCGTACTTAATGGTAGAGACAATAACTCCTTGGGGATAGCATAGTTTACAGAGCCATCCTGAGGGTGGGAGAGGTGGTGAATCATGCGATACTCTCCTTATGCTTTCTTTGGGACGATTCCCAGTGGGGACACTATTAGGTTCCCCATTGGGGGTTGTTCAAATGGTCCTGCTACCCTACCTTTTGCCACTTCTTTGGTTATTTTTTGCCATACTAATGCCTCCATTCCTATTATTAATTTTAGGTTCTGCACCTTCCCTTGCTTTTGGACTGGCCCCTCTGGTATCATAAAACCATCCCTAAATCCCTGAATAACATAATCAACCTCCTCCTTATTGGAATGCCCCATGAGGGCTGCCACCAACTGGTCAGTTTTGACCGGCATTGACCCCTTTTGTAGAGCAGGGTGCAGGGGAGGGGCCTTGCCCGCCTTTTCCATTCCCTCGCCCTTGTCCATAATCGCCCTTTTCCCACTTTTTGGAGGGGCCTAAAATAATTAATTTAGGCGTGCCCTCCCCCACAATTGGAGCAGCTATGGTGAAATCAACATGTCACCTGATTACATTGTCCTGCACGATTGTATTCCCAGCAGGTACCGGGCCCCTGTCCCGCCCTGCGGCCTTCACTCCGAAAAGGCTCATTCGCTTGAGGCAACCCCTCCCTGGACCAATGGGTGGCCACTATCTGCCCAGGGGTCCTGGTCATATCCACCATACATTCCAACCACAGGTCCATAGCATGAGTGTCCCATCGCAAGCCTGGCATAGTGGCTGCCCTATGACGAAAAACCTCATCATAGCCACCTGCCTGCAGACCCCGTCCTATATGCCTATCTGCATACTTGTGCAGCTCTAAACCCCTGCTAGGGTCCGCCTGCAATATTACCCCCATATAAACTGCCCAGGCTGCTGTCAAATTTTCCCAATTTAGGTCCGCCTTTGGGCGGCAAAATTTCTCTTTTTCTTTCTCATCCTCCCATTTGGAGTGGTCCAGAATTGGATCACCGAACAGAAGGGTGTATATATCCACATATTCCCCTTTCAAAAAAATGTCTTTAGTGGTCAGGGGAAGATGCGCCCTGAATGGTGCAGCCACACTCAGTATGGCTCCCCTGGGGGGCTGGGGAGGCCAGCTTGCGGCCACTTTTTCTGATGAGCCAGCCTCCACCGGGGTTTTTTCTTTTCCCCATCTCCGCTGCTGGTGCCCGCCCTGGCCAGGGTGCCATCCCTCTCAGCCCCCCCTCCGGACCACTGTCCTTGGGCCAGGTTAGGTGCCACCACTGGTGTTACCCATACCCCATTCAAATTCATTAACTGTGGCATAGCAGAGGATACCCCCACACCCAGGTAGGCTGAACTCCCTGAAGGCCCAGGCTGCTGTCCCCTCGTACCCCCTGGTTGCTTGATAGTGGGGGCTTCTTCCCCAGTCCCCACCCATGGCTGTTCTAATGATGTCTGGTCCCTTACCTCATCTACCCTTTATGGCTCACCTTCTGACTCACCTCGTGCGCCAGAAACACCGGTTGATCTCCCATCTGCATTGCGAACTGATGGTCCCCATACAATGCTCCATCTGTCTCCTTGCAACTCCCTTTCCAGGGCCAAGATTCTGTCCCACATTTCCCTGTCTGTGGGGTAGTCTTTCTATCCTGGCATCTCCACCCGCCTCCTTCTGGCTGATGGGGACCCGTCTGCCTGTATGGGCACAGAAACTTACTGGGTGGAGGGGCCTGGCGCCTGCCAACTCGGCACTGGCCCAGCTCCTTGTTGGTAAATAAGGGGGTAGGTCGCCCTCTGCTGTTGGTAATCCATCCATCCGGGGGCCCCATATGGATTCGATACCTCGCCCATCTGGCCTCCTCCCATGGGGGCTCCTACCCACCCCCCAGGGTAAAGGACCTGTAATAAGGGGCCCACGTTTGCTACCTGGGCCGCCTGCCCTACCTCTGACCTCGTTGGAGAGCCAGGCCTCCCCCAGGAGGCAGGAGTTGTCACTGGGGGTGTGGTGATGGCTCCCCTTCTGATTGGGCTTCTCCCCCTTTCACCTGGGGGCCTAGGGGAACTGAGAGGGGCATCATCCCCTTCCCTATATTGCTCCGGCACATAGGTCACCCTCCCACTTCACCTCATCTGTGGAGGGGAGGAATCCCATCCGCTCTGGCCCGGCTCACAATCCCTGGGCCTTTCTGGGCCTTCCCCGATCTCATGGTGCCCCGCGCCCCCTCCTTCCCTGGCTATACTTACTTGGGGGCTTCCCTGGCTACCTCTGTCTGCAGCAGGGTTGTGTGTCCTTAATAGGGCCTCGCATTCCATGAGCTGGGCTAACATCTCAGCCCGGGGGGGGAGGGTTCCCTCTCCCTGTATCAACTTCAGCCCCGTGGGCCTCTTCTCCCCCTTGGGCCTGTCTCACCTGGACCTTCTTCTTGGCAGCGGCCGCATTTCCCTTTCTCCACCCCATGGCAGTCCCGTCAGCTTGTTCGGGGCTCGAGGAGCTCAGCAGCAAGCATCCCTGCTGCTGACTCTTCGGCCTCCGCCCTCGCAATGGCGCGCTTTCTCCTGTGCCCAGGAGTCCACCCTTCTGACAAGGGGTGGAGCTCCACGTCCCGTGCAGCATGCATTTGCCGCTGCATCCCAGGGATGGTTGCCACACAAGCACACTCACATGGGGAGGGCTTCTAACAGGCCTCCCCATTGCGGCCCCTCCTCTGTGTCTCCCCACTGGGCGGGAGCACAACAATTACCCCGTTGCCGCTATTTGGCAGCGAAGGGGACTAATCCAGTGACCCTAAACAGCAACAAAGACACAAAATTCTGTTAAATCTGGTTGGGATTGTATTGTGTGACCCCATTTGGGATCCTCCCAATCCATACGAGTCACTGCCTTACAGCCTTCTGCCCACACTACTTTCACTTTGTATTTACAGCACTGTGCGGGTTTTATATTTTGGGCCATACCATCCATGAACCCTTACTTACAGAAACATTCCCTGTGAAACCAGAGAGACTATAAAACTAGTAGCTGTGAAGGAGAAATGCCCCTGAGCTATGTGTCATTAGCCTTTTTTTGACTACACTACAGCCCAATGCATCTCGCCAGACTCAAAGCACTAACAGCAGCACTATATTTTTCTTAGGCCCACATGTACACAATATGAAAAATCCTCAGTTTCCTGTTTTCACCAGCTTCCCCCTCACCCCCCAAAATCTTTTGAGGAGTTTAGGACACAGGAAGTCTCCTGTCCAAAAAATAATTATTGCACATATGTTGCCGCACAAACTCTAGTCTAACAACTGCAGTGTTTCTTCGTGTGACTGTCATCCATGGAGCACCCCACACAGTGCAGAAAGGATGCTCTGGCTAATATAAACAGTCCTGTTTTCCGTGGACTTTGGGTTTGGCTTCCCGGTGCAACAGCTGGATTAGGAGGTGTGTTATCTTGGGAGATCAGCATATCTGGGTCTCAGGCATATTGATTTGAACCACACCACCATGGGATGGACGCTAGGGATGCCAACAACCCATAATAATCAATTACCAGCACTAAATTGAAAAAGCTGGAGAAACATACTGGCCTTTGTGTCCTGACATACACGTTGAACACAAGGTGTATAGAAAATTAAACAAGAATTTCTTTAGGCTAGACTAATTCTCCAGTTTCATTCATTCTAGGAGACAATGGCCAGCTTTGTTAAATCTCCCATTGACTTTAGTTGGAGTTGCCATTGCCTAGTATTTATGAAAATCAGGCCCTTAGCTCTTTCAGGAAAGTAAGCATGGAGCACAGAAATGTTACCACCAAAAGTGTGGAAATCTCCTGGGCAAATGCTGACAAAGCTAGCATAGACACGATCTGTGCCTGAGTGGATCATCAGCCAACAGAGCTAGCACAGTATTCATGTCACTTTCAGACGTAAAATGAGGCTGAAGAGTGTCAAGAACGTCAGAGGACACAGCATAATTTAAAAACTCTTTTGATGCAACTTTATACATCACTTTGCCTGAAAAGGATTTGTATCAGCAGAGTACCGAAAAGTATCTAGTTCCAGTTCTCTCTCTCTATCCAATGTGTTCCAATGTCATTTTGACACTTTTCAAAAATCCTTCCCCTTTTGTCTATGGCCCTTTTTACACAGGTCGTGTGTGTGTGGCAGTGGCAGTGTGCACGCAGATGCATGTGCAGTGGGTGGAGGAAAGATGTAGATGGGCACGCACCAATCTCCACCCATCTTCACACATGGAGCAGCCACCATTTTCACCGGTTCCTCTGTGCGTGGGTGATGGGGTGGAGGTGGGTGTGCATGCGTGTTCATTGCAAGTGTGCACACACGCACACACACACACACTGCAGCTTTTACATGAGATTCACCCATGCATGAACACCCCCACACACCCCCACACTATATATAGTGTGTGTGTGTGTGTACGTGGTAAATTTGTGGCAATCCATGGTAAGATTCCCAGAATTACCATGGAGTTACCACATGAGAGAAGTGCTCACGCATTACAAGTAAATGTAGTAGATTACAAATAATGCTGTGTTACCCACTGGAAAACATCATGGGTGCAGCCACACGAAATGCCCTGGGCAGGCTACAACACCTTGGTCAAGCTTAACCCAACTGGACCACATGATGCAGTGCATCATGTGGCTGGCTGTCGCTAGATGTCGCTAGATGTTCTTCCCATCATGTGGCAGGGTGAGCAGCTGGCTGCTACACAGTGCATCCTCAGAGAAAGGTCATGTGAGTTCTCCAGAGCTCCTCAACACTCACTGCCTGCCTCCTTCAGGACCTTGGATAGCACAGAGTGCTAGGCTAGTCCTCAGCCCAAGTCCAGCAGCCCAGACACCAGGCTTCCCTAAGCCCAGCCTTGGAGTAAGTACCCTGGACACACTTCCTCTTCAGTCCAGCTCTACATAGAGAACCTTCCTTGTCCACAGCCAGGCACTGACTGACTCGGTGTCCCTTTCCTCTTCTTATATGCCCAGAGTGGGTGGGGCTGGCCCGCCAGTCTTTTGACCTTAAAGAGCCAGTACCATCCCACTCTCCACTTTAGCTCTGCTTGGGTCTTACCAACTCCTACAGGGCTAGCCTGTAGCCCTTACTAAGCTGCCTACTCAGATGCTCATTTCCATCCCAGTCCCAGCCCAGACTGCCCAATCCTCAGGCTGGCACTCACAGTTCTCTTAAAGGGGCCACGGCTCCATCAGGCTGTGCCCTGCCACAGAGTCTTCAGAAACTTAATTCTTGATCAGCCTTTGTACTTCCTAAAATTGGGTAGGGTAGCTAGGAAACATCATGCTTTCTTTTTTGTAGGTGTTCACAGTTCATTCTCTCGTTTGCTCCTTCCAGCTAGAAGAGTGATGTTATGGGTTGTAGAGCTTTCCCAGGGTGGGAAGCCCTCTCTCTTGAATTATTTTAAAATATTGGTGTAGTACAGATGCCAGGCCACAGTAAAGGCCGTCTTAGGAGTACAGATGGTTTGTAGACAAGGACGTTAATGTTTTGCACCACAGTACTGACCCCTCCTTTTGTATTGTTACTAATTAATTATCTGGATTTTCAAATGGCTGGCTCCTTGGTGTTAAAGGGTAACTGGTACAGATAGCAACAAGCTAACGTTAACTTCACTTCATTATTTTTTTCCCCCTGGAAACTTAAAGATTCCAATCTTGTTACATTAAGCTAAGTCATGCAGAAATGCTCCAGCTGTTCTTTGTATTCTGGAAGCCAAATTCAAAACTTTGTTGTTGTTTTTCTTCTTGGCTTTTCAGGGGGCAATTTGAAAGCTACTTGACACATTAAGTAATGGGATCACATCTACCGCGCTCCTTTCACGTACTTGATTTTTTTTCTTAGCTTCATTTTTAAGGTGGCCTGTTGTTTTTTTTATCCCTTCTTTTAAGAAATCACCTACAGCTTGGGGGTCCAGACTCCAGCAGAAATAGGGCAGTGTAACAAGGCAGGACCCTGTTTCGATAGGTTCCTGAAGTATCCCTACCCAGAAGCAGTCCGACAGCACTTTCTCTTACCAAAGTGAGCTTTATTCACGGTGTGCTGAGCCCTTCAGCTCCCCATTTAGAGATACATATTAATACAGTTCACTTATCAGAATTGTTTCTCCTCTCCAGGAGGCACAGCACCTGGTAGAGCAAGTCCTCTTGCCAACAGACTCCCTGCTAGCCAGTTCCAATCTCATTCAATGCCTTAAGCCTTCTCCTGGAGGCAGCCTCCTCTTCTTAGGCTTCACTCTCTTGTGAGAATGCCTGGCCTGACACACACACACACCACCAGCCAGTTCTCAGAGTAGCCCTTTGTGCAGCTGGGCCTTCCAAGCAAGCCTCTGACTTCCCCTTGCCTCTCCCTGGCCAGGCTGTGAGCCCAGCCTTAAGTACTTGGGGCTTCTGGTCTCCTGGCCAACCCCAACAACTCTCATATCCCCGTTAGCCTAGTAGTCCCACCTGGGTTACTCAAGCCCTTAAACTGAGCCTCAGGAAACCCAGCTACCTGGGTCAGAGGATTCTGGAGCAGGTGCAGTCGAGGCACTCAAGCTAACCCTTCTACAGGTAGATACTAGAGAAACAATTGTGTTTTATATACGCCCATTTTTTCTTTAATGGACACAGTAGTCAGGACAGAAGTCTTAATTACTGGATATTTCTGACCAAACTAACAGAATAAAGGCAGAATTATCTTCTCCCTCTTAAATGATAATTCTCCAATCTGGTACGTTTTCTGAATTAACTACAACCATCCTAGCTTCTTTGGTCTCATCTACTGTTCACTATAAAAAAGAGGTTTCCAAAGGGTTGCTCCTTTGGGAATTGAATTTCCTTTTATCCTCCCCCTATCCCTAGTTTTCTCCACCCAGCATGACTTCTGTTTGGAAGAGAGAAGATCTCCATTGCAGCATTTTGAGAGGGCCTCCAGTCCCTAGCAGTCGATTCCCCAGCCTTGAGAAATCCAAGTGGCAGTAGGAAAGGGTGTCCAACTGTCAATTCCTGCTTCTGCACTCGGGAAAGGAATTGTGCATTTGCACAGGTGTATGCCACATTCCCATAGGTTTCTCCACCACTTAACAACCCATGGGGACATTTTGTACATCTGCTCTTACAGCTCAGCTGCTTCCTGTTTTGCTACATGGCATATTGGGGACACAGCAGGGAACTCATCAAGACATTGGCCTGTCTCCCCATTAGGAATATCCTCCATCCATCCATTACCAGCTGGCCTTCCACTTTGCCAAGAAACAGCCTGGGATCCCCTTAGAGATAGTAGCAGAGCTGCTTCTGAATTAGCACTACCAGTCTGCATAACAGTGCATATCCAACCAGAGCCAGTGTCAAGTGTCAGAAGCAGAGCAATTTTCGAATCAATTTAGCCTAAGTTCTTCCGGGCATCAATTTCCTATTTTATATATGCAATGCCTAGTACAATGGGACCCCAATCTAATTAGCCTCTCCAATACCTTACCTTAATAATAGTCTAGAGAGAGTGTGGTTATAAATGATGGTGACAGGATAGTACCAGATGTAATGCTAGCCACTCGTTTTGGTCTTAAACTAGGGCTGAAACTGGATTTCACCAAAATGGGAATTCCCAATGAAATCCCAGTTCCCAATACAAACTCGGTCGAATCAAGAAATTCTTGGCACACAATAATGTCTTGATCGACATTTCATTTCCTGATTTACTGATTGTCCACTTACTGGGATCCTGTCTACTGCTTTGCTGCCCATTTCAAATCCTGAAAGCTAATATGATGATGTGAGCCACCCTGAACCTTCAGGGTATGGGCAGGATAGAAATTGAAATAAATAAAGAAATAATACAGACATGATACCGCATTTCTTGCACTTCATTTTCCTTTGTGCTTCCTTGTCACTCATTGGCTGGTGCAGATTCCTTTACTTGCAGTATTATGAGAATTGAGAAATTGCATTGATGTCAGGAAATGGTTGGAAAATTGATCCTGACTCCCAAGATGGCAAAATTTCTCACAAGCAGCAATTCTGCTGCTCATTTCACCTGTACCATAAACACATATTTGCTCATTATTCATGGTTTTGCAGACTCACTTTTCTCCACATGCTTATCATGCTTAGGATAGCATGTAGCTGCTTTTACATGTACGTAAGTCCACTGTCACACTTCCGGTCTGTGGTCATGTGAGATTCCATAGGGATTCTTGGCATCAAGGGACAGCTTCTAGTCAACAGCTGGTAAGAGGGGACTATCAGATAGCCATGAAAGCACACAGTGACATAAACCTCTGTAAAACTAGCCATGCATCCTGGATAGCAAGCATAATTGATTTCAGCATGCAATGGATTTGCATGTAGTTATTATGTCTGGTGAAGACCCAAAGTAGTTCAGATGAGATCTTCAGAACTCAGAACTACATGCTTGAGGAAGGGTCCTGTGTGGCCCAAATGTTTGCATACCATCACCAACAGAAGTTGGTCCAATAAAAGATGCTATCTGAATGACTTTGTCTCCATCACTGTAATACTAGGAACCTCAGAATTTAGATGGAGGGGGCTCAGAGGGGGCTTATTTATGAATCAGTATACATCAGAGATTAGATCTTTTACCACTGTTGGTATTTATGCATGAAAGTGAGTAAGCTCTCTTTAATAGCAGAGCTGAAATGAATTGATAACTTTGTGACTCAAATTTTGATATTGAAATGATGTAAAAACATGCCAGTCAGATAGCCAGCTATCCCAATTAAAAGAAAGATGGCCTGCACTGAATCACAATTGTTGAATTTGGAAGAACTGTCTTCAGGAGTTTTGTCCCACTTTAAATACTCATTCCAATTATCTCTGTCCTGGTCAAATGGAACTGACTACAACAGAGTAGAGATAGGCAAACGTGGTTCAGAAGTTCGGAGTTCGGCCCGAACTCTGCCTGTTCAGATGACCGAACCCGAACCCAAACCGAACCCGAATCCAAATCCGAATCTGAACATGAACAGACCGAACAGAACTCAATTCCTAACGTCAAATGACCGAACAGTTCGGTCAGTTCGGATCGCGTTTGGGTGAGTTTGGGTGGCAAAAACGTGTGACTGGAAGGCAAAACATGACAGGGAGGGAGAGTCTGAGGAGCAGACTTCCAGGCACCAGGGGTAGAGAGGCTTGGAGTAGCAGCCAGCCTGCCGAATCACCATCCCTTTTCACCTCAGACCACTGGCTTCGCAGTCTGTGATTGGCCATGGGTGGGCTGCACTGAGCCAATGGGGCTTGCGGTGAAGCGGACGCATCAAGAAACAAAACTGATTGCCTCCCCCCTTCCTAACACCTTCTGAGCTAGTCACTGTTCCTGAACAGCAGGTGTTTCAGAAGTCTCCCTCTCCCAGCAGTTTTGTTCTCCTCAATCCTTTGCAATCCTCATCCTATTTCACACATCCAACCCATAGTATCATTTATTTAGCTTAGCTTAGCTAGATGTAGGTGGGTTTTTTTGTTTTTATCATTCCCTGTGTTCCCTGTGTTCAATCTTCCTCCCTTCCTCCCCCCTCCATTGAATCCTTTTCCTTTCCCTCTCCCTCTTATTCCATCCCTGATTCCCTTCCCCTGTTTTAAGTTTTGGATTTATTTAGAGTAGGATTATTATTAGATTGATTTTCATTTCAGTTTTGTACCCATCCCTGTGTTCTTTGTGTTTCCCCCTGTGTAATATTATGTATATATAGATAGATAGTTATTAAATAGATAGTTACTAGATAGATATACATAGTAGTTAGCTAAGTTATAGAGATAGATAGAGATACAGTGTGTTTGTAGGACAAGGCCTTTGTAGTTAATTATTAGGATATTCCCTTTAGTTCAATAGGTTTTAGAATAGTTAATAGCAGTTAGATTTAGTGTAGAGATAGATATATATAAAAAAAGAAACAGTCACTCCAGCCCCAGGACCCACCGTCAGGGTTCTGGGGTCTACGTTACTGGCAGGGAGGGCTGTGGTCAATATGTATCTAGAAGCTGCCACTCTAGCCCCGGACCCACCGTCATGGGTCTGGGGCCATCATTCCTCGCACAGAGGCGATGTCATTCCACCGCATCAAGAAACAGCCACTCCAGCCCCAGGACCCACTGTCAGGGTTCTGGGGCCAAGTTACAGGCTGGGAGGACTGTGGCCAATATCTTTATGCTGCCACTCTAGCCCCAGGACCCAAAATCATGGATCTGGGGCCCATCATTCCTCGCACAGAGAGCCATTTTTCAACGGCATCAAGAAACAGCCACTCCAGCTCCAGGACCCGCCGCCAGGGTTCTGGGGCCAAGTTACCGGCAGGGAGGACTGTAGCCAGTATCCAGAAGCTGCCACTCTAGCCACAGGCCCCACCATCATGGGTCTGGGGCCATCATTCCTCGCACAGAGGTGATGTCTTTCTACAGCATCAAGAAACAGCCACTCCAGCCCCAGGACCCACCATCAGAGTTCTGGGGCCAAGTTACCAGCAGGGAGGGCTGTGGCCAATATCTAGAAACTGCCACTCCAGCCCCAGGACCCAACCTCAGGGTTCTTGTGCCCTGTCATTCCACTCACGGGGCGCTGTCATTCCACCTTTTCTTTACTCAACCTGCTGTTCATGGAGAGAGAGAGTGAAATGAGAGAAAGAGAGAAAGTCTCCCCACTGCTAGAAGGAGAGACAGACACGATCCCACCCATGCTGTCACCTGCACTATATGGCCAGAGAGAGAGGGAGAGAGGTCCCCAGATAGAGTGAGCGAGATGGGGGTTGGAGGGGGAGAGGTAGGTGTAACCAGCTACCCTGGCTGCCACCTGCCAGAACCAGGAAGAACTCCCATATGTGCTCATGCGCCCTATGCTGATTGCCCACATCCAGCATGCAGCAAACCATAATGAGATGGAATATAACACAAAATATTATATGTGCCTGCCTGCCTGTGTGCGTTCCTGTACCTGCTGCTACCACCTATTGCATGATTGAATGAAGTGTGCCCGATAGGCTTTAGGCTGTCATTCCACTATCCCTGAATCAGTCATGGCCGCCCATCCCAGTAACCATCAACTAGATTCTGGGAACATCATTCCAGCCACTGGGTGCCACATTCCATTCCAATGCATCCAGAAGCCTGGTGCCCGCATGCCAGCTGAACCCCCCCCCCCAAAAAAAAGCCTACTCCTCCGCACCCACCCGTGGATGTCCACTGAAGCTGCTGGAAATAAAGCCCCTCCAACCACCAGCTCCCACCACCTGCTGCCCGCTGCCAAGGACCCTGTCTCTCTTTCTCTCTGTCACATTCACCCACACAAACACAAGCCCTGCACCTCCTGGGGGGCAGTCTGCAAGTTGAGACCCTGCTCCTGGCACAGCACATCTTTGGGTTATTAACTATGCTACATGGGGTGGCAGGTGCTGCTGGTAGGGATTAACAAGCTGTATGAGATTCTGCCACCTGCCAGCCAGAACTTCAGCACATAGGGATAAAAGATTGAACAGGTCAAACGAAGCTCATAACAAGAAACACAACAACTTTTATTAAAACTTTTTAAATAACAACAACAAGAACAAAGCAACAACAACAACATTCTGAAAACAAAAGCAAACATTGAAAGGAAACTTATAAATGAAACTATTAGTCTCTCTGTCCCCCGGGACTTGGGGGAAAGGCAACAGCCATTGGGGTGCAGCACAGGGCTGAGGGTGGCCACCTGGGACTCATGTTGGTCATAGCCAAGGGTTATGGCAAACTCCATGGCCCCTTCCATGGCCTGATGCCACCTGGAGAGCGCCTGGTGGTATACTTCCAGGTGTTCCATCTCGGCGGACACATACTGGCTATATGCCTCCACCTTCTTCTTCTCCACCTGGAACGCCTGGAACTGCTCCACCAGGCGGTTCTCCATGGTGACTGCTGGCCATGAAGTCCCGGGTGGGCCTCTCAAACTTTGCCCGAAAGGTCTTGACCTCATCAGACTCCGGGGGCCTCCACATCGGGGCTGGACGGGGCGGGGGAGGGCTTAAATGCCGTCTTTTTTGGGTTGCCTTCTCCCCCTTCTTCTGATGCTGAGGCTCCACGGCGGCCACACCAGAGTCCTCCTCCTGCCGCCTTACTCTCCTGCCATGCGTTCACTCTATGTGGGCAATGAGCCCCAATGTGGTCCCCTTTTTGCAGCCAGAATCTTTTCTGGCAGATCTAAAAAGAGCATAAAAAGATAGGAACATAAGAAGTGCCATACTGTGTCAGACCATTGGACTGTCAAACCCTGCCTGCATTCTGTCTCCACAAGTGGGTGGACTGGGAGGCCAATCTCTCTCTGCAGGGGACTTCCATTCCTAACAGTTCATAGGGCAATTAATTCCCTGTTGTTCCAGTCCCCATGACTTACCTTGCATGTGGCGATTCCGTCGCCCTTGCCATAAAACCTCCAGACATCGAACCTTGTCTGCTGAATGTCTGGGGGTGTCACTGGTGACCTTGGCCTAGGGGTCTTCCTTGGCCTGGCAGTGGCACCGGTGCTGGGGCCGGCATTCGATTCCTCTGAAATGGGAACACATTAAGAACACCAAAGTAATATCATGCATTTATGATGATGCCTCTAGTCCTCCCTCCTTGGGGTGCTTGGGATGGCAATGGAGAGATCCTGTCTGGCACATGCAAATCCTGCCCTCCTTGGGGTGCTAGTAGCGATAGCAATGGGAGATGTGACCCTGGCTGGCATGTGCAAATCCTGTCTTCCTTGGGTGCTAGTAGCGATGGCAATGGGTGATGTGACCTTGGATGACACGTGCAAATCCTGCCCTTCTTGGGGTGCTAGGTGATGCTAGGGATTGCAACTAGAAAGGCCCTGGCTGGCATGTGCAAATACTGCCCTCCTTGGGGTGCTAGGGGATGCCAGGGATTGCAACTAGAAAGGCCCTGGTTGGCATGTGCAAATCCTGCCCTTCTTGGGGTGCTTGGGATGGCAATGGGGAGACCCTGGCTGGCTGGCACGTGCAAATCCTGTCCTTCTTTGGGTGCTGCTGAGGGATGAGACCATGGATGTCATGTGCAAATCCTGCCCTTCTTTGGGTGCTGCGGAAGGATGAGACCCTGGCTGGTACGTGCAAATCCTGTCCTTCTTTGGGTGCTGGGGAGGGATGAGACCCTGACTGGCACATGCAAATCCTGCCCTTATTTGGGTGCTAGTAGCGATGGCAACTGGAAGTACCGTTGCTGGCACATGCAAATCCTGCCCTCCTTGGGGCGCTATGGATGGCAACTGGAAAGACCCTGGTGGCTGGCACTTGCAAATACTGCCCTTATTTGGGGGCAGTAGGGAATGGGATGGCATCTGGAGAGTGAAGACCCTTGCGAGCCTGACACATGTTTGGGTGGGAGTGCTGCTCGTGCTCATGTCTGACTGCTGGAAGAGCCCCCCACAGTACAGTACCCTCTCTCTCTGTGGCAGACATCCTCTGCTACCCACTGATGCCCACTGTTTGTGCCTGACTGATGCCCACCACCCATCCACCCACCCGCACGCCAGTGAGCTCACTCTAACAGATAGAGCCTTAAGTTTCTTGTCCTCAAAATAAAAAACAAGTTTACAAACCTGGCAGCAGTGGCAGCAGCACCTCCTGTGCCCGCCGGCTCTGGCTCCTCCTCCACCACTGAAGGTCCAGCAGCGGCCAGAGAAACCTCTTCCTCCACCACCGACTCTGTCACCTTGGCCTTCCCCCAGGCCCAGCGTTTAATGGTGGTGGCACTGGTCACCTTCTTCTCCATTTTTTTTTTTTTTAAACACACAGCCAACACACCCAGACAGCACCCACCAACACTCACCAACCAGCCAAACCAAAACCAACACACACCACACAGCCAAAACACACGAATCACAACCCACGCAAGTTCCGCACGCAGTTGAATTTCCGGTTTCCGGCACGATCATGGGCTCTCGCGATACTTTTTCTGAACGTCCAAACCGAACTGAACACGACCGAACCCAACGGCCAAACCTGAACGTGGAGAGCGAAGCGAACAGCTGAACCGAACCGGACTGAACTGAACTGGACCAAACCGAATGGCTGAACCGGAACCGCGATCTGTTTGCCCATCCCTACAACAGAGGCAGCTGGTGGATTTGGGGAATGGTGGAGTAGGTGGCATACCCCCAACCACCCTAACCCCAATACACCCCAACCACACCCCTGCCTCTGTCTCTCTCACACGTACACCCCTCCATCTAGACCTCAACTGCACCCATGCTCTCTCTTTCAAACACATACACCGTCCAGTTCTCGAACACACTCATAGTCTCTCTCACACCACATCAAGACCCCAACCACACACACACACACACACACACACACATTCCTTCCAGAACCCCACCATACTCACACATACATCCAGACCCTTATTGCACTCCCACACACCCATCCAGACCCCCACCACACTCATATACACACACACACCCATCCAGACCCCACCACACTCCCACACACTCCCATCCAGACCCCCCTTTCTCTCCCCCTCCCTACACACACAGACACACACACACACACACGCACACCATCCAGACCCTAGGGGGAACCAGCTCTTTCCTATCACATGACAGTGGTGGAAGAAAGAAACCACTTATTGGTAGGGAGAGAAGTGAGCATGGCCCCCTGCTCCCCGGGGAGTAAGCAACGTGGAAAAAATCTGGCTCGCTCACTCACTCACTCCTCATTCTGGCATGTTTAAAGGAACCCTGTTCACTGGCTCCCTCCATCCCTCATTCCATAGGGGGAGGGAAGGGAAGATTCTGTTTCAACAAGCACCAGAGAGCATCAGGTTCTTTAACCTCATGCATGCCAGGGTGAGGAGGGAGGGAGACAGATCCCAGAAACCCAGCTCACTCATTCACCCCAACTCATGCTGGGTTAAAGAATAAATAAGCAAATTAGCTAGACAACTAACCAACAAGCCTGGCTAGCTCCTTCCCTGCCTGACCCCTTCCAGGCCCCACATGCTCTCCTCAGCCCCACATAATTCAGCACACCCCCTCACTCTGTGCTTGGACTGGGCTGGGATCCAGTCTTTGCAGCTGCCTCCTTCTTCACATGTTCCCCTACAGCTGTTGAGGGGAAGGGATAGGACCAAGACTAGGCTGTCCATGTTCCCATCCCTTCTCCCCTATTGGCCTTGGGGCGACCAGGATCACTGCCCAGAGGCCAATTGCAGTGGTTGGGCTCCTACATAGAAGTCGAGCCACTGATTTCCAAGCCCCACCCCTCGCCCTTCCCCTCCTCTGTACTGTGCAGCTGAGCTGGGAAAGCAGGAGCTTCCCACCCAGCAGACAGATATAGTCAGGGCTCTGAGACTCCCTACCCCACCCCCATTCAGCTGCAGGGATGCAGCAGCATTGCTGTTCATTACTGCTGCCTCTCTGGGGGCTCTAGCAGGTTGATGCCCCTCACCCTTAAAGAGAAACCACCCCTGGACTATAGGGAAGCCCCTTCATTTTCAGTTTAAACTGATTTTTACTAAAAAATCCCAGTGTGATAGCGGGATATAGTCCTGACAATACTTCACAGAAAAATTAGCTCAGATCCCTACTGCTACTATACAGAGTCTCTGTCAATGTTCCCTGTACTGGGTGGGACACCCTGGGGTGCTTTCAAGTTTGGCCTCTTCCACCCCTATAGCCAGTCCAGTCCATGAGTTAGGGGCTTCTCCTACTAACAAGTGGGTCCTCAGTGGTCCCCAGTGCCATGCCACCACATAAAGGTTAGTCTTCTTGGGCTCTATGTAATTATGGAAAGGTCCCACCTGAATACTGCTGCCTCCTGTCACAAGGTAGTCCTAGGTTGCAGCTGTGGGATCCACTTGCAGGGCTCCACTATATCCCAGCTCCCTACTCTGTTCACTGACAGGGCTCCAGCTCCTGCAGACTAAGCCTCCAGTCTCTCTGGCTTCTGTCTGGCTTTCCCAGCCACAGCCAAACCCAGTTTCTCTCCACCTTCCCTTTTCCCTCTGGGATGCAGGTTTTTCTAGTCCAAGCCAGCCCAGGTGTCTCTCCTCAGCTGCCCCTGCCACACCTGGGTGCTACAAACAAATAATCTGTTTTTACTGATTTTCACTCCAATTTTGTATCACTCAAGTACATAAAATTTGAGCTGAAACTCGGTCCTTGGAAAACTTCAGAAACGACCGGGGATTCTGGTACTCGGTTCCGAATTTCTGAAATCCGAAGTTCTGAGTACCAATACTAGTCCTTGGGAAACTTCAGAAATATTCAGAAACCTCAATTGAGTGCTGGAGCCATTGCGTGCGTGTCACTGGGGCAGGGATATATGGGGACACTCACACAACCCCACACGTCACCAAGGTTTATCCTGGGAAAGGGCACGCGCCCTGCAAGGAAAAAGCCCGTCAGGATAGTGAGTGGGTCTTTACCTCTAATTAAAGAGAACAGACCCCTATCATCATAGGGCACAGGACTACAGGAAAACCAAGGTATGCCCCTATGATCCCTTCTCCAATTTCTCGAAGGTAGGGTGGCAGGCATGAGGAAAGTGAGGACTGGTGCAGGGGAGTAGGGCAAGGAGGAATACCAGGAATAAGTGAGGAAGGAAGGGGACACCCAAGCAGTGAAGCAGGGATGGCCCAGGAAGGGAGGGAAGAGGGAAATCAGGGACACACACACGCTCATCTTGCACTCTCCACATGCACTCTCTCTTTCGCACAGCACTCGGGATGAGAGGGAGGAAGGTCCAGGCATCCAAAGCTAAGGCTCACAAGTCAGTCAATTTCACAACACAATCTCCAAGCGGGGGCCGGTCTGTCTGTAATCACCAGCACCGCTGTCTCAGCAGCGCTGGCGTTTACGCCTGAAGCCCCATCCCTGTTCATGCGCTCAGGCACTCCAAGCGCCGGGGCAGAGGCAGGGAAATCCCCATGTCACATCCCAACGTCGGGTGCGTGGCCCCAGACCGGGACCTGGGCTCAACGGGCACTGTCCCCGCTGTGTCTTCCGGAGCCGCGCCTCCAAGGAGGGCGGGGCATTCATGTGTCAGGGCTGCCTTTGCTGCTGCCGAGCGGTGCCCCTGCGGGACCATGCCCGGGTGGCGGAGCTGACAGTGACTGAGTGATCCAGATGGTTGACCCCCCTAGCTTCTCTGAGCTAGGAAACAAAACTTAATGCCATATTTGGTAGGAAGTGGGTATGGGAGGGAACAGTTGAATAATGGACAAGACACGTGGCAAGTTTTGATTGGCTGGCACAATTTATTTTTTTATTTATATTTATTTATTTATTAAATTTATACCCTGCCCCTCCTGAATACAGCTCAGGGCAGCTTCCAACAATAAAAACAATATAAAACAATTTAAAACATAAAAATACAGTATCAAATATTAAAATATTAAGAGCAGGGCCACGGGATACAAAAATCAATAGGGGAGGGGAGACAGAACCCACTAAACCCTCCCCCCCTCCCCAAAGGCCTGGGCGAACAGCCAGGTTTTACACTTTCGTCGGAATATCAAAAGACTTGGGACCAGGTGAGCTTCCTCCGGTAGGGCGTTCCAAAGACGCGGCCTGGCCACCGAGAATGCCCTCTCCAATGCTTAACGTGGGGGACCTGCAAGAAGGCACACCCAGCAGACCGAAGGGTCTGCTCCGGGGCACGGAGGGCGAGGCGGTCCCTGAGGTATGAGGGGCCGATACTGTGAAGGGCTTTGTAAATCAATACCAACACCTTGAACCTGGCTCGGCATGCTATCGGCAACCAGTGCAGAGCCCGGAGCACAGGTGTTATGTGCTCCCGACGACCCGTTCCCGAAAGGAGACGGGCTGCCGCATTCTGCACTAGCTGCAGCCTCCGAACCAGGCACAAGGGAAGCCCCACATAGAGCGCGTTGCAGTAGTCCAGTCTTTTGAGTTGGACTACTGCATAGTAGTCCAACCCAAGTCCAGCCTTATTTTGCATAAGCAAAATAAAATTTGCTGTACAGCCATTTCCCATTCTCTACTGAATTTGGCTGTGTGCGTTACCCCACCGATCTTTAAGTAATTGGGTTACGGGGGAAGGGAGGACTGGACTGGCATGGCATGGTATGGCATGGCCATAGGGTCAATGCTGAGGGAATGGGGGTTAGTTGTTTCCATGATTTTTTTAAAAAAATAAGTGGGTGCCACACTGCTGCTGCCTGCTGCTTGGCACTATGGGGGTCAGAGAGACCTCTGCCTTGCTCCACTTCTCCTGGCCTGGGCTGTCCAAGTTACCAGTGCCACACCAATGCCAAGCCTTTTTAAAAAATAAGCGGGTGCCACTGCTGCCTGCTAGGGATGTGCGAATAGAACGCGGTTCGGATGTTCGGCCATTCGGTCGTTCGGTTCGGTCGTTCGGTTCGGAAACCGAGTTTGGGTTCGATTGTTCGGTTTGATGGAGTTCGGTTCGGCGGAATATTCGGAAATTGGTATCGATATCGATATCGGTGCCGATATCGATACCGATTTAAAAGATTTTATTTTCGGTATCGGTATCGTTTGGCCCTGAGACACTAGCTACTAAGTTTGTTATTTTTATGTCTTGTTATATTGTTAATGTTTGTTTTTGAAAAAGATATTATAAAAGTTATATCTGTTACCAGCTGAGTCTGACCTGCCAAACTTTTACCTCTCTGTGCTACGTTATGGGCAGCAGACTGGCCTCTCCTACTTCCCTTCTCGATGTCTTCCAACCCAAAGAATGCACACAAAGATTATATATATATATATATATATAATTTTTATTCAAATTTTGTATCTAATAATATATATATACACTAAATCTAACTGCTATTAAAACCTATGGATTTAAATGGAATATCTAATAACTACAACGGCCTAGTCCTACAAACACAGTATAAAACTGAATCACTACACACTATCTCTATCTCTATCACTAAGCTAACTCCTACAACTATCTTTATCTATATTAACTTTCTAATATATATGTATTACATATTACATATAATATTATATATTATATATTCTAATATATATATATATTACACAGGGATGGAGGGGGGACACAGACAGCTCGCACCAAACAACACAGGGAGGGGTATAAAACTGAAATGAAACCTAAATCAATCTAATCCTACTCTAAATAAATCCAAAAACAGGGGAAGGGAATCAGGGATGGAATATATAAAAGGAGATGGGGAGGATTCAGTGGAGGGTAGGGAGAAAGAACACAGGGAGGGGTAAAAAATAAAAATAACACTTAAATCTATCTAATCTAATCTAAATAAATGATACTAGGGAGGTAAATGTGTGGGATGGGTGAAATAGGAGGAGGCAATGGATTAGGAACACAAACTGCTAGGAGAGGAAGACTTCTGAAAATGCCTGCTGTCAGGAACAGTGGCTAGCTCAGAAGGTGTTGGAAGGGAGGAGAGCAACGAGTTTTGTTACTTGCTGAGCCTGCCTTACCGCAAGCCCCATGGACTCTGTGCAGCCTATCCCCTCCCCCCATCCCCCATGTCCAATCGCAGACTGCGAAGCCAGTGGTCTGAAGAGAAAAGGAATGGTGATTGGGCAGTCTGGCTGCTACTCCAAACCTCTCCACCCCTGGTGTCAGGAAGTCTGCTCCTCAGTTGCCTTCCCCTCCCTGGGCCTTCCAGTCACGTTTTTCTTGCCCGAACTCATCCGAACTCAACTGAACGCTGCCAAACTGTTCGGTCATTTTCGAGTTCGGTTCAGTCGGTTCGGGTTCGGTTCGGAAGTTTGTTTCAGTCATCCGAACAGAACGAGTTCGGTCCAAACTCCAAACATCTGAACGATGTTTGCACATCTCTACTGCCTGCTGCTTGCACTGCTTTGAACCATGGTGACCAGAGGGATCTGCATAGTTCCACTTCCCCTGGCCTGGACTATCCATATACTAGGGGCAATGCCAGGGGTTGCCACCAGTGCCAAATATACTTAAAGTTTGGGTGCTTCTGCTGTTTGCACTGCCTGTTGGCAAGCACCCTAGAGGCCAGAGAAGGATCATTTTTGCTGTGGTTTTTGTGGGCACTGTGACTGTACTTTGTCTGTGGGTTCAACATTGCCAAGATGTGACTGACCACTGGGGCACAGGGGAGATATTTTCTCTTTCTGGTTAAAGTAATATGGGGGGGAGGGGGCTTGCCTTGCATAGGTCGACACTGGGCATGCACAATGGAGGCATGTGTGTGTGTATGTGTATGTCTGGTTTCTTTCTTGTGGGTGTTGTTGTTATGTTGGCTGGGCTGGCTTTTTTTGGTTTCTGCCTGCAGTTGCAATTTTGTGGGTTTGTCTTCTTGAACAATTGTCCCACTTTTGTTAGCCTGCTTTTATGGGCACTGTTTGGTTGGCATTATAATTTTAAAGTGGGTGCACTGCTGATGGTGGGCCATACTGTGGGTACACTACTGCTGCTGCTGTTTTTTGTTTTGGATTTCTGCCCACAGCTGCAGTTTTGTGGGTTTGTCTTCTTGAACAATTATCCCACTGCTTGGTTGGCATAATGATTTTAAAGTGGGTACACTGCTGATGGTGGGTCATGCTGTGAGTACTGCTGGCTTTTTTTGGCTTTCTGCACACAGTTGTAGTGTTTGGATTTGTCTTCTTGAGTGACTGTCCCATTCTTGCTAGCCTGCTTTTCTGGGCACTGCCTGGTTGGCATATTGATTTTAAAGTCAGTGCACTGCTGATGGTGAACCATGTTGTGGGTAAACTACTGCTGGATTTTTTGCTTTTGATTTCTGCCGGCAGTTGTACTTTTGTGGGTTTGTCTTCTTGAGCGATTCCCACACTTTTGCTAGCCTGCTTTTCTGTGCAATGCTTGGTTGGCATAATTATTTTAAAGTGGGTGTACTGCTGATGGTGGGCCATACTGTGGGTACTGCTCCCTTATTTTGGCTTTCTGCACACAATTGCACTGTTTTGGTTTGTTTTCTTGAGTGATTGTCTCACTCTTGGTAGCCTGTTTTTCTGCACACTGCTTGGCATAATGATTTTAAAGTGGATGCACTTAAAAATCGTTAAAGGAAAGAGTTCTGAAGTTCCATTTTCTGGGGATTTCCGAGGTCTGGAGTTCTGAGTTCTAACTTCCAGGTCCTCAGACAAAGTTCCGAAGTTTGGCTGAGTACTCAGACCAGGTACTCGGAACTTCGGAACTCGGTCTGAGTACCTGAATGGCCTATTCAGTGCAGCCCTAATAAAAATAGATAATTTTATTAGGAAAATACGTGTTATGTTAATAATTAGTCTATGTGTATATGCAAAGCTGCCTGCTGAAATAAGGCAATGTAGTGGAAGATACACAATACTTACATGCACACACACTTGGAGGTACTACTTGCGCATCTGTACATACTGATGAATGTCATGTCCACCACGTAGGCCATTTTGAAAAATGGCATCTGCAGACTTATGCCAACCTGCTCATGATGTCTACCTAAGGTTGTTTTTTCATTGCCACGCATGTCTTCTACCTCATACAGATGGAAACTGCTGTCAGTAATGAAATACCTATGGAGGTCTATCATAGGGACAGGACTATACTGTAGCCCCTCTCCCCTCATCACCCCCTAAAAGGCACAGGGCTCAGAGCAGGTATGTGCCACCCTCCCACTTGGGGTTGTTCCTGTCTCCCTGGCAGGGGGGTTTTAGGGGCCCTAAGCTCGGGTTACTTTTCTTCTCTTCTTTGGGACCTCCCAGGGGGCGGATTGGGGAAAGATCCTAGGTAACCTTTGTATTTGGTACTTTGCTGTCTTCACTGTGGGTGAGTTGTTGTCAAATGAAGGGGCAAATTAGGGACTCCTGCCCAGGGATTCACTACCTTAGGGATAGGGATCTCAGAGACCACTATTGACAAGCACTTTAACAAGGAAACATGGTGGGGGTGCTATACTTTTAAGATTAACATACAATTAACACAATAGCACTAAAACAACAACCATTCACAAATCCCCCTCCCCAAGAGCCTCCCCAAGTCCAGCAATGGCAGCTGTCTCACGATGGACTGCGCTGTGGTTGGATGAGAGTACAAATTGGGCTAGTGGGTTGCATGGGCAAGTCCTGCTCTGCTCCTCCCAAAACAGGCCTTCAGGAGGACTCACAGTGGAGGATTACGGTGTGGGCTTCTGGAAGTTTCTCTTCCTGTTGGGCCTGGGAGCTCACCCTCCCTTTGCGGGGGACTCGACCAGCCCAACAGGAAAAGGCACTTCCTCTTAGCTTAAATCCTCTGCCCAGATTTTTTAGGAGTACGGGGCTGTCTTCTGGGGAATTGCCCCCTGGAGCTGTTAGTCCCACTCTCTGTCTTGGCAGCACGTCTGCTGCTGGGAGGTTCCTTTAAAAAAATCCACTCCTTAAAGTGTCTCTGGGAAGACACTTAAAAAAACACAAACTGCTGCGAGGCTACACTGTGCAGGAGGATGTCTGGAATTTACACTGAAGTCCCTCTATCAAGCATCTGGCAGGACTTCAAATAAGCTGGTAAATGTGTCTAAATGGAGTTAAATAATTTACCCCAATTATGCAGTGTAAATATTTATCAGCTAATTGTTTTTTAGGTCACCAACAGTAAATTGTTTATTCAAAGGAAAAAGTTTTTATTGGGGGATAAGAGAGATTGTTTTCTTAAACTCAGAGGTGGCATACAATGTTTTAAGTTCTGTTTTCAGTTCTACAGCAAACCACACTAAATTCTGTTTATCAAAGCATTAATCTACTTAATACTTCTTTTTTTGCTATCGTTCTGGCCACCAAAATAAACCCTGATATTTGTCCAGAAGAATGATGAGTAATTTTTAAACTGTGGCAATTTTCACCTATTTTGGTTGAAATAAACACTGATAAATTCCTGTGAAAAATAAAATAAAATAAAAAATGAATTTGAAGGTCCCTAACTATAGTACATGGACATCTGTAAATGTCTTGCTTATCCTGACAATTGCAGGGGTGAGGAACAGTGGTATAGCTAGGTTTATAAAATTACTGGGCCGCATACTAACTGCAATGAGGGACAGGAGAGACCAGGGCAGGGGTGGGCACAGAGAAAGATGGGGACACAGGTGGGAACAAATGGGGGGGTGCAGGAGGAAGGGGCAGGGGAATGAGGCACTGGAGCAGACTGGGGCTTGGTGGGCTCTGGGGTAGGGTAGGGTAGGCATGGAAGGAAAGTGAGGTGCAGCCATTGACAGACATGGAACTGGGTCTTGACTCGCTTGAGAAGGCAGAGGCAGCTCTGGCAGAGATAAATTAGGAATAGGGCTGTGCATTCAGGTTTTGACAAAATACAAATAAATGCAAAAAAGATCTTTTGGGTTTCCATATTCAAAATGCAAATACTTTTGAATGAACCCACCATTTTCTGATAAATGTAGTATCCAAGATCTTGAACTTCACCCTCAAAACTGCAGCACAGATCCACCTTGGAGCTGACCTGCTCTGTGACTCTCAGCCACATACTTGGGGTGCCTGTGTGAGCCCTGCACCTGCAGGGGCTGCCGCTGACTCAGAACTGCAATCGCCAGTACTGCAGCGGCAGCCAGACCCAGCCTGGCTCAGCCCATCGCAGCCAGGGAGAAATGGTGAGTCCTTGGCAGCTTCATTCCTCCACTCCCCAAACCAGTGATTCCCCCTCCCTCAAGCCAGACCCATGCTCCATTCCTACCTAAAGATCCAATATTCCACAAGCCAATGACTCCCCTCTAAATCAGAAACCACTTCCCCCACAAACCAGAACTATGCCTCACTCCTGCCGCAAACTAGCAACCCTCCTCCCTGAGCCGGTCCCCTATCCCATTCCCCGTCCCCACTCCAGCAACTAGGGATGTGTGAACGTGGTTCAGAAGTTCGGGATTCAGCCCAAACTCGGGGTGTTCGGCCCATTCGTGAACACCCCAAATCCAAACCAACCCCCACCCGAACTGACCAAACAAAGTTCAGGTTCCAAATGCATTCGGGACTCCGGGAGGGGGCGGGGGACAGGGAGGAACCCAGTTTTCCCTCCCCCTCCAGGCTGCACGGGTGGAAGGGGCACTGGGGAGCACCTCCCACCCGCACCCTGCCCAGACTGGGATTATTTTTTTTAACCACCCCACCCCAGGGATCGCCTGACAGTGCCGGGGCTCTGGCCCCGGGTCTTGTGGCAGTAGTGGCAGTGGGTCCGGTGGTGGCAGTGCTCCGGAGCAGTTCAGGCTCCTACTTGGCCTTCCGGGTCAAACCAGAAGACCTAGTAGTGGCCTGAAGCGCTCTGGAGTGCCACCGCCACTGGACCCACCGGACCTGCCGTCACTGCTGTCGCCGCTGCCGGACCCGGATCCCGACCTACCTGGTGGTGCTGGGGCCCTGGCCTTGGGTCTGGTGGTGGTGGGTCCGGCGGCAGCAGCACTCCGGAGCAATTCAGGCCACTACTAGGCCTTCCGGTTTGACCCGGAAGGCCTAGTAGCGGCCTGAAGTGCTCCAGAGCACCACTGCTGGCATACCTGCCGCCACTGCTGCCACCACCGAACCCAGAGCCACAGCCCCGACACCACCAGGTAGGGCGTTAAAAAAATTAATAAATTCCCAGGCTCGGCTGGGTGTGTGTGTGCTCCCTGGCGCCCCTTCCACCTCTGCAGCCTGGAGGGGGGAGGTAAAACCGCTCCCCGGCCTGAACGGGTTCGGCCACCCAGAATGGGTTTGGCCCAAACGGGTCAAACCAAATGGTTTCAGGTTCGGCCAAACCCCCAGGGGTTCGCACATCCCTACCAGCAACCTCCCCTGATCCTAGTTTCATGATCCATCCACCCCAAGCCAGTGACCACTCCCAAGTCAGTGACATGCCCCAAGACAGACTCTCGCCCTATTCCCCCATCCCTGAGCAAGGAACTCCCCACATGAGCCAACCCCACATTCCATAATCCCGTCTCCCAAGAAAGCTGTATGCTTCACTCTGCCTCACGCCAGATCCATGCCCTGTTCCACCCTCCCCACCAAGCTAGCCATATTCTCCACCCTCTCCCAAACCAGTGCTCTCCTTTTAAAATTGGTAGCCAACTCAGCAGTAATTTTTGACTGTATTCTCCTTTCTTTATAAGCCCATCAAACAGAGATTCACTGCACTTCTGGGCCAAAATAACCCATACGCATATGCTTTTCCACATAGGCAATGACCGGGAAAAGGCAGTGAACACAGACAAAGATACAAATACAAATACATGCTAGCACCAGAACCACAAATACAAATACTCAGTACCATGCACAGCACTAGTTAGGGCATTTTGATGTCCTGATGGTACGGGACCTACTGTGCCCCCTCAGAGTCTAAGCCCTGGGGCAGTGGCCCCACTTGCCCCACCTTTTCCGTCCTGCAGGTCACTTTGAAAATTAGTACATAGCTCTGCTGACCAAATAGGAGCTGGGGGTGATTAAAGGGAATGCACAGGATGGGAGAAGGAAGGGGAGGATCCAGATCATGGATCTATCTATGCCATAGAACTGAACCATACTCTCATTTCTGCTTCCTTCCCCTGAGGTCACTCTTTCAGTGCTTGAGAGTAGGGCCTGGACTTACGGGCCAGATCCAGGAATTTGAAAAGGGACCAAATAAAAGCAACTGCAGGCTGGATCTGACCCACAGACCAAATGATCCCAACCACTGCTTTATAGTACATAAGTTATGTTTGGAAAGAACAAGCATAAATATTCAGTTTATACTGAAATCCCATTCATAACATGTAATTTATGAGCCGGTGTTTTTAAAAGTCATCTGCATTTTTTTTTTCAGAATAATTTGCCACTGTTTGTAGTGTTTTAAATGTGAGCATTTGTAACATGGGAAGCTAAAGCCAAGGCAAAATCAAGTGATTAGATGCATACAGAGTATAATCTTGTAATTTGCTGGTCTTTGGCATGATGCACTATTCTGATCTTTGTATTCTAACCTTAATTGGCTAGCTAGTGCTATTGCATATAGCTATTGCTATTGCTATTGCTATATTCCTGCATATAGTCACAAACCTGGGTTCATTGCGTTTTCCCCACTGGTGGCAATGGGGAAAACATAGTGACCATGGGTCCCTGCACATGGGCGCTCCCTGCCCCTCTGCACACGTGTGCAGTTGGGGGACATCCATGCAAACACCACCCTTGGTGTGGAGGGAATGGGTAGGCACCTGTAGGAATGGCACCCGCAGTGTGTGGGATTGCATGCGTGGCCCCGCACTCCACCCATCTCCACCCACCTCCACCCATCACCCACGCATGGAGCAACGGGCTCCAATACTGGTTGCTCCGTGTGTGGAGATGGGTAGAAGTGGATGGAGATGGGTGTGCACCCATAGGAACAGGTGCACACCCACCTCCACCCATCACGGGCCCACACTTATCCCCCCACCCACTGTGGCCTGTTCGAAAAGGACCTAAGAAGAAAGAACAAAATCATGCTGCTAATTGTATTGCAATTCGACAAATATGGTAACATTTGCATCTTTGCAGCACCCAAACCATGGATATTGGGTCACTGTGAGAAATGGTCATGTAGCTAGGGCTGAAACGAGAATAAAATTCATTCTCGCTCACAGTCCTGGTGAGATCTTGTGAGATTCGCTCGAGAATCTTAAGAAACTCAAAAATACCCCCCAAAATGGTCTATGTATGCACAAAATGGATGCACATGTGCAGAACAGCCCTGGTGGCCATTTTTGCACATGTGCAGACCATCTCTTGGCTATTTTCACATTCTCGAGAATAATCTTGCGAGAATTCCCGTTTCTCACAAGATTCTTAAGATGAGAAAATCTCGTCGAGAAGCCTATTCTGAACAAGATTTTTGAGAAGGGCAAAATCCCATTTCAGCCTAGTGTAGACTCCCTCCTACCATAGGAAAGTTTGATGGACTCTCACTGATTTGCCCATTAGGAAAAGGAAAATGTTGCGGTAATTAATTTTTGATGTTCAATTAAACATAATATCTCCTTCAGGGGCTGGGTTTCCCTGAATTGCAAGCCTGTGTGTTACACACATTCTGCTATTTCTCGTTTATCATGGCCACCCTTCTGAATTGCTGCAGGCCCTCTGCAGGCCAGGGGCAACCAGGTTTCAGGTCTGTGGGCTCATACTTTATACTCACATTCAAATTTATTCATGGACTCCATGTACTGGTGGTCTCTGCATTCACACAGTCTGCACTGTTCTAGATCTGGCCCTGCACCTTTGATACCTTTTACTAGAGTTTCAGCCCTAGTTAAGACCAGACAATAATAAAAAAAACCGCCACTAGGGCCGATTTGCACATGCACAGATGGGCTTCCGCCTGCCACCCATATCCAAAATGGTGACAGCAGCATTGCTGCCTTTTTGAATAAGGGCAGCCAAATTGTGGATGTGCAAATTGGCTGGTAGCTATTTTTCACATGTGCAAATTGTCTTCCCTTATCCAAAATGGCAGCAATGCTGCCACTGCCATTTGGATACGGCCAATGCACAGATTGGCCTCAGTGGCTATTTGCGCATGTGCAATTATTATTATTAAAAAAATTTCCAGTCAGGATTCCAATCAGAATATATTTCTGATCAGGAAAAAATACCAGCTATTCTGTTTCATAGAAATTTCTTCAAAAACGGTATAGCTGTTTCAATTCAGGCCAAATTTCAGAACCACACTGATTAGAAGAGGGGTCAGGAACATGGTCCTTGGCTGTTTTTTTGTTTGGCTCTTTTCAAATTCCTGGATCTGGCCCATGGTTCTAGTCCCTTCCCTCAAGCATTGAAAGAGTGACTTCAGAATGGAAATGAGACGAAGGGTAGGGATGTGCGAACAGAACCGAGTTCGGAAATTCGGTTCGGTTTGAAAATTGAGTTCGGTTCGAAAGTTCAGTTCAGTCAACCGAACTATTCGAGTTTGGTCTGAACTCCAAACTTCCGAACTGCGTTTGCACATCCCTAATGAAGGGATTCACTCAAGGATGGCAGACAGATCAATGGCATGAATCCACATTCTGAAAGGAGCCTTCCCTCCTTGCCCTGTTCTGAGCACATTCCGTAAGCACTGCTGTCTCCAACTTGTATCCAGCCTGCAGAACTTGTATTCATTTTCAATGTAGCCATGGCAAGGAAAAGGTTCCTCACCCATGGATTTAAAAAAACTCATTATACTACTTGTGCACACAGTCATTGCTGTGAATTCCTCCATTTTGAATGCCGAAGAGTTTTATCTCACAGGGTGGGAAGGGACAGATGAAATGAAAAAGCAGAAGCAGCAAGGGAAAATGGGAGCTCTTGGGCAACCTTTGCAAGTAAATGACAATTTGGGAGCAGAAGTTGGATCCATGAAATAACAAAACAAAAAATAAAATATAATTCTTTCATGTTGGAGTTCTCTCCTCAAACCATCTGACCTTCAGAAGGGTACTCTGAGACATTGCCAAAAGCCTTTGGGAAGATCTTAGTCTCATAGCTCACCATTTCCTTTCTGTTATTGTAATAGATCTTGTAGAGTTCCAGTCTGCTTTTCTAGGAACACTTCTCTGCTTTTGTTTTCTGTTTTTTTCTCTCTACCAGATAAAGGCCTTTTTTACATGAGATGCTCCCCAGCATGGACACCTATTGTCCACGCGGGGAAGCATCCCATGTAAATGTGGGGTTGTGTGGGTGCATGCTCCCATGACCCACGCATCATTCCCCACCCTACCCACACTCCATGCACAGAGCAACCAACAACAATGCAGGTTGCTCCATGAGGGGGGATGTGTAGGGATGCGGGGGGGCTGGGATGGCCCGTGTGCACCCGCCGCTCCCTGTATTGCCCCTGCAGCGGCGTGTTCATGGATTGCCCCCTCTGCCACAGCCCATTTAAAAAGGGCCATTGATACTAATTTGTGTTTGTGTTTTTAAAGTGCCATGGCTCAAGTTGGCCTCAAAATCCCACCCTTTGGGACTCCAGACGCGTGTGGGGTATTCAGAGAGGCTGACTCTACAGTTCCTGGTTCCTGCCCCTACTTTGCTGGCTCTTTCTCAGGGATGGATTAAGCTTGATGAGGACCAGGATTGAAGGCGGATGTTGTCGCCAATTGTCCCCAACCTTCTCAGTGGAGAGAGTGGGGCTGAGGTTGGAGTTCTGCATCCAACTATGGGTGGGGACTTGCTGAGTAGCCACAGTGACAGCGTCTGGAAGAAGTGTCAACGCTGAGTCCAGGCAAGCTCTGGCACAAATTACGCCCTGTCAGATGTTCTATGTTATAGATTTTGTGTTATTATTTTTTGTGAAAAGAAAGAAATGGGTAACAAACTGAACGTACACGTGTATCTTAATGATTTGTTGGGTTCCAGATTTTCAAAGGTCCTCTGTGACTTGTGCATATCTTAGAAATTGAAAGTGGGTAATTCTGGTCTAGTGCATGCAGAGTCCAGTTTGCAGGTGCATGAGGAAAGAGCACAACCACAAACTATATGACATTTGGTGGCCCAATTCTTGCTATTTTCAGTGCTAGATGATGTTAGATTTCAGTGTTAGACTAAGTCAAGAAGAATTTGTTAATATTGACCAACTCCTTATTTTTAATATTCAGTTATTCATGAAGTGCTTTTGACTATTGACTGACTGGGCTGCAAAATACAGAGATTTTCAACTGCTCTGATGGTCTGAGTGGATTAGCCTCTCCTGCCCTTCTGCCACTTGGAAACAATGTGACATTAATGCCATGCCAGAGCACTTCACAATCCTGAGTTAGCATCTCTTCCCCACAACATCATGAGTTTGGTTAAAAGCACAAGCAGGCACCTGAGGCTGTACAATCTCTTCACTTACTGCTAAATCACAGCTCTTCTCTACACAAACAAGGCTAAGAACCAAGCAGGTCCACAGGGAACTAGGAATCCTTCCCAAATCCCAAACGCTACAGCAGCCATGTTCCGCCTCAGAAGGAAGGGGGTTGTCTATTGCACGGCCATGGATCCAATGGCCAATGACTATTGGGAGCAGCTGTGGGGAAAGAAACATGGTGGGGGGGTGGGATGTGAAAGTTGTCAGAAGGCAAGGAAGACTATTGGCCAGGCTTTCAGAATGGGGTGGAAAGTGATAGGAAAGGGACATAAAGGGTGAAAGCATGGAACACTAGATCTTATACAGGTCAGTGGAGTCCCCTTCCATGCAGCCTTGGGGAGGCCTGTGATCTTGGAAGCAGACTTTGTCTATATGCAGGATTGAATTTTGAAGTTGAAATGGTCACAAATTGGTGGCAGGTAACATCAAAATGCAGACTCCAAAATTAGAAGCAAAAGCAAACCACAATATGATTTAAATCTAATATTGCATGTGTTTATAATATATATTATATCTCTTAGCTTCTTTTCCCACAGAAGACAGTGGATGGTTTCTGTTAATGTCTGGGATTTGTCCTGGGGTGTGGGAAGGATTTCTGCCCTCCCATTCCTTATGGACTTGCTTGGCTTTTAGCCCTGTTCTTCAGGCGGAGAGTGGAGAAGAGCTGTGATCAGCAATGAGAGAAGAGGTTGTACAGCCTCGGGCACCTGTCAATTCCGGGAATGAGCATTTCAGTGATAAACTTTGCATGATTAATTTCTCAATCTTTCACTGATATTCCACCGCAGTGTCAGCAAAATCCTTACAAAAGACAAGAAAGGGGCCTGCCTGCGTGTTGGCCAGCCACCCTTCTGAAATGTGTATTGGGGCCTTTTGCATAACCCTTGCAAACTACTCAGTTTCAACAGAAGTTTGCAATTCTGCTTGATCAGTGTGTGCTTAGCACTGTGTGCTGGTTAGCACTTTTTTTTTTCTGAGTGGGGGTGGGAGGGAAGAGGTTGTGAAAGAGCCTTTGTATTTCATTACCTTCTTTCCCCCATCCCTCCATCACACGTGCCAGGAACACTTAGCAGATTCATGGTCCTGGATTGGCATGAGAGGGGGGTGAGAGTGGAGAGGTAGAAAACCAAGGGAATCCATTAGAAATTGCTTTCGCTACCTCATTAATCTTTTACAGAAAATAACACATGCAAAACTTGGGCTAGCGGAGTCTCCACAGAATAACATTTTTTTGTAAGGTTATACCAAATTAAAGAAATAAATTAAGTCACCAGCACAGCGGGAAATTGCTTGAAACCTCCGAGCTGCTTGTGTTTCGCTATTGTTCTAAAAATAAATTTCAAGGGGGAAAAAAAGAGCTTTCAGCTGAAAAATAATATTTATTTCAAATGGTCATGTTTTGTTTTGCTAGAGCATAGCACTTCACATTCTCCTGCCTTCCCTGCCCCCCACAGCAGGAGTATGTTAAAGGAGGAAAGAAAATGGAGGAGCAAAGGCAGAAAGACAAAGCTGTAACAGATGTAAGCATGTGCACAGGGTGGAAAGGGCTGCTTGGGAGAAAGCAATCTTCGTCTCTAGAGTCAGGGCTGGATGCAGGCTATGCAACCACCCAGGGCCCATATGCTAGCGGGTCCTGTGGGGCCCTAAATACATGCTTTCCATGAATGAACTTAAAATGAAAACATGATGTGAGAAGCACTGGCATAAAAATATGGGCCCGCAGAAGCTCAAACACAGGGTCCCCAGACCTGTAGGAGGGCCTCTGATGATTCAGGAGGGGCCCCCCAACACATGGGGCCCATGAGTAAACTAGAAATAACAGCATATGTATGTATAACATATGGGTCTGCAATGCAGGGAGTCTTTAATGAGGGATCCAGCTGAACATCAAAAGTTAATTACTGTAACATTTTCCTTTTTCTAATGGGTGACTCTCAGTGTGTGCCTGTTAAACATTTCTCTGTCAGGAGGGGATATGCACATTTTTGCACAGGGCTTCAACTTCTCTGGATATGACACAATTGTTTATCCCCATTGCTGTAGTATCTGGGGCTCCCTGCGACGTTACAGGGAGGGGGGAACTGTCGTTAGGAAAAATGAATGTATGGGAAATCATGTGAGTCCCTGATCATGGGAACAGGAATTTTATTGTTATTGGGTCCCTCAGTCATAGGGTGCTACCCAGGCCTGGGCTCAGGAACAGGTGGAGGGACCCATCCCTGAGCCCAGCCATTTCAGGGGCACTTGCCATCGCTGTGGCATTGCCCCTCGCCGTCCTGGGCAACTCTGACTCTCCCTCACTTCCACTGGCCCCCTCCGCTGCCTGGCTGTCTTGGCCAGGGGGAGTGAGGAAGAGTTAGAGGCCCCACCTCTCCCACATTTCCCTTGGCTGAGACTGACAGGCAATGGGGGGGGGGCACTCACAGAGTAAGGGAGAGGCAGGGTCTCTTCCTCTACCTCACGTCTGCTGGCCCCCTCTGCTGCCTGGCTGTCTCGGCCAGGGGGAGTGAGGGAGAGTCAGAGGCCCCGCCTCTTCTACATTTCCCCTGGCTGAGACTGACAGGAAGTGGAGGGGGCACGGAGGTGGAGCCTCTGCCTCTCTCTCACTCCATGCCCCCCCCTCGCCTGTCAGGGGAGATGTGGTCAGTCGGCCAGGAGGGCCCCATGCTCAGGGTCCCCAGATCCCAGCTACTGTCAGGCCGGGAGCTGGGGACCCCAAGTGTGCCCCGCCCCCAGGAGTGGGGCCCGGGGCGGCCACCTCGAGCTGCCCTGCGGTAGGGCCAGCTCTGGTAACAGCTGGAAGCAGCACCTGCTTTGCTCTACTCGGCACCTGCAGACAGTGAGACTGCCTATGCAAAGAGAGAGCTGGCCATTGCTTTTAGTTACTCGGGTGTGTGGCTTGACTGCAGGGGATGAAGGGGTTAATAGTCAGCCAGTGAAGAAGGCTTTATGTGAGGAAATTAAATTTATGTGCACATGTTTCATAGGAAGTTTTAGTACCAGAGGTTTAATGTAAGAGCAGAGGGTTCCTGGAAGGTTTGATGAGGAGAGGGTTACAGAAATGTGCTACAATGATTTTTGACTCCTGCAATATGCTGTCTCTGGCTGCTCTTGTGATACATACAATATCAGCAACGTCATCCTTGTTGAGGCTTTGTATGCATAATACAAATATTATGCAAACAAATATTATGCATAATATTGTATACAATATTATGTTTCTAGCATCTGCGAATGCAAATCATGCTATTTATTTCACCTTCCTGCTGGGCTTGATGGACTGATGCTGGGCTTGATGGACCATTGGTCGTCTGACTCAGAACAGCACTTCTTACGTTCTTACATTTCACCTTCCGTCAGCAGCCTGAGAGGTAGGTCTAATTGCCAGAAACATGAGAGCTACCTGTGGGCTGTGCCAGAGTCCAGAGTGCAGGGAATTCACCTTGGACCTTTGTGGCACTGTGGTGGAGCAGGTTGGCCCCTTAAGAGTAGCTTGCCCATCATTCTTGGCCCTGTCCCCTTTTACAGCGCTAAGGCTAGCACACTTGAAACTTCAGACAGTATGGTACTGACTGTAGGAGCAGTAGAAACTCTTTCAAGGCAGGCATACACAGGGTGATGCCCTTAGTGCTCAGGGAAGAAACAAAGGCAGTAACTGAGACAGGGCTAATGCCTTCTAGCTAGTGGAGGAGGAGGAGGAAGGGGTGGCATCAGGGAGGCAACTACAAGGAGGCATTGCTTGGGGTGAGGGTTTACCATTGTAGGTATCTTGTTTCAGTCTCAATGGCCTTAAGAGTGGTTTTTATAATATAGCATGGCTTTTTTATAGACACCTATATCCCATTGTACAATATGTGAAATATTGGTAGGGGGTAATGGAAGAGTCTTCATAGTGTGAAACATATTTTAAACCCTCAGATTTACTGCTAATTTAATTGAAGGCACACAGTAGGGTACACAGTAGGGTACACCATGCAATTGTACCAACCAGTATAGATCCAAGTGTTAATTTAAACCTCCCTATGTAAAACATTATTGTTGGATCTGTTTATTATTATTATTATTAAACATTTATAAAGCGCCAGTAACAACCTGGCGCTGTACAGAACATATAATCAGCTGCGGTCCCTACCTGTGGCTTACAATCTAAAAGACAAGGAGGGGGAGACAAGGAGAGGGGACAGCGGGAGAGACATGGGAGAAGACAAACAAACATTCAGGCGGATGCGAAGTCTCAGG
>QEPC01003632.1:618603-669764 GCA_003113815.1 Sphenodon punctatus | reverse complement strand
CGGGATTCCGGACCATGGTGAACTCGGCTAGACGCTGCGGCGGCATTGGCCTCACCGCCTGCCCGTCTCCCCAGAGGGCAGGCGGTGGGGAGCCGCGCAGCCCCGCCCCCTCCCTGATTCCCCGCCGGGATCCCCCAGCACGTCTGTTAGGGCGTGACGGGGTCATCCCGGTGGGGGATGAATACATTGATTTCGTGACGGGGCCAACTGGCCTCATCACATCTGAAAACACCCTTTGACTCATCCCTTTCTTTTACACCCTACATCGACTCTGTTGCCAAATCCTGTCACTTCCCCATCCATAACATTGCTAAGATTCACCCTTTTCTCTCTGTCTCCTCCGCCAAAACCCTTGTTCATGCCCTGGTCAACTCTCGCCTCGATTACTGTAACCTCCTTCTCACTGGCCTCCCGCGCTCTCCCCTTTCTCCCCTTATCTCCATCCAAAATTCTCCTGCAAGGGTCATCCACCTCTCCCATCACTTCGACCATGTGCTGCTCCTCCTCTCCTCTCTTCACTGGCTCCCCCTTCCTGAATGAATCCTGCACAAGCTCCTAGTCTTCACTTATAAAGCTCTTCACAACCTCACTCCCCCCCACCTCTCTGAACTAATTTCCCTCCATACTCCAATCCGTGAACTCCGCTCCTCCTCTGTCCCCTCTCTTGCTCTTCCACGCCTCCCCTGTTCCCCTAACCACCTTCATCCCTTCTCCCTAGCTGCCCCCCATGCCTGGAACTCCCTCCCTACCCACATCCACCTCACCCCCTCTCTTCGTACCTTCAAATCCCTCCTCAAGACCCACCTCTTCCGCTCTGCCCTCTCTGAATCCTCTCTTCCCCTCTCTTAACTCCTGCTTGATACCCTCCATCCAGTACAATCTGTTACCTGAGGTCTGTGTACTCATATCCTCACCACACGGACCAACCAGACATCATTCTCGATGTAACCAAGCCAAGCACGTGCACCTGAGACTTCACATCTTTGTAAATGTTACACTCCTTTTCTGTCCCTCTGTTCCCCTTCCTTCGTCCCCCCCCCCCTCAGATTGTAAGCTCTAGGGCAGGGACCATATCTATTCCATTACTTTGTAAAGCGCCAGGTACATTGCTGATGCTATATAAATGCTTGATAATAATAACAAATAATTATTATTTGTTATAACATATGTTTGTTAATAATAATAATAATAATAATAATAATATTTTGCTGTTTTGCACGTCTTAGAAACAAAGGTAGCATGGATCATCACTAACGTTCTAATAACCAAGTATCCAAATATGTGAATAATATTTATTTGTGAATACAAAAATGCCTATTGGGTTCAGCCCTAAAAACATTGCTGTTATTTTCAAACATGACAAAGCTATTTTTTGCTTTTCCATTTTTTTTTCAGGGCCTTCTTCGTATATTTGCTTTAGTGCTGTGGTCAACCGGTGAATATCACAAGTCAGAATAAAATAAGATCTCACTAGAACATTTAAAATAGGTTCAAGGTTGAATCATGCCAATTTCAGTACCCTTTTGGAAGGATGTCTTATTGTCTTTTAATTTCAGGTCACCTGGAGTCACCAGCATACTGCAAGGAAGAGAAAACGTAAACCTAAAGATGCAGAAGGTCAACACTGCAAGTTAAAATGGACATTTGATACTTTTCCATAGGATGCTTTTACAGTGGTTTGTGTACTAAGTACAATTCTCTGGATAGTGTGCTGTGCATGCTAGCGCTCAACATGAGTGTGGCATCTATTCACTTCAGAAACTCTCATGTAGGACTGCTAAGTTAAACTTCCAAAAATAAGGGATAATGTGGAGCTGCAGGGCTCTGAAACAAGGGATGAGCATTCTGTTTTGTGTTGCTTTGAGGCTCTAAATAGGGACAGCCATTATGTTCTATGGAGCTGTGATTCTGTGAAATGAAATAAAGGATGTCCCTTCACGATGTATCACTGGAGACGGAGTGGGTCATATTTAGACCACATTAACTGCAATGATATGAGGCTTCCTCATACTGGCAGAATATAAGACCTGTATAATAGCATAGGACGATTATATATTAACGTGGAAGGCGGGTGTAAGCAGCAGGGCCCTTGGGTTGGAGTGTGGGCTGCCCTCAATACAGGAGAGAGTATGGCCTGGGGCTCTTAATTATTAGTTGCGCCTACTCTTCAACATCACAGCCCCTTTGTCACACTGGGTGATGGCTGATAAAGTCCCCAATGGGTGGGTTAAGAGGATAGTGAACAAAGTGAATGCTCTTGGTTTCTCTCCTGAGGCATTAACCCCTCTGGGATTTAGAGGGGCAAAAAAGCTGCTGTTGGAAAGGCTGTCCAATATGTCTCGTCAGGAAACGATGGCTAAGATTCGGGAGAGTAGGGTACTGGGGGATTATATATCCTTTGCAATATTTCTCAGTTGCCTATGGGATATTTAGCCAATTCGAAGATTCTGAATAGGAGGAGGTTATTTATGTTAGCTAGGCTGAATTCCTTTCCCTCAGAATTAGTTGATGGGCGTTAGAGAGGGCTCCTATGGCTGAGCAAATCTGTCAGTGTCATCTACAACAAATTGATACTATAGACCACATTTTGCTGTACTGTCCACTCTTCAATGAGGTCTGATTAAAGTATATCTCCCCACTTATATCGACCTGCCCAGGTACACAAGCTGAATTTTATGTCCGTTTTTTACTGGCTGATCACTCCATGAAGATTACAATTAGGGTGTCAGAATTTTTGTGGCATATATACTATTTAAGGTTGAAATGTAAGACATTTGTGAGGGTTTCATATTGATTCCTTGTTATGAAAAGCGTTTATAGCCTCGTAATGTATGGATGAGCGTGAATTTTCTGTTTTTTTGTGTTTTTTTTAGAGTAAATTTTTTTTTTTAATGGGATGGGGTTTAATTGTATATTTTCTCTTCTATATAAATGTAACTGTTTTGAATATTTATATGTTTTTGCAATGGCCTGATGCCTAGACAATAAAATGTATTATTATTATTATTATTATTATTATTATTATTATTATTAATGTGGAAAAAAATCCCACAGAAACGGTTTCTACTTTAAAGTGATGGGGACCTCTTATCTGTCAACATATTAAAAATATAGGTCAATATAATTGTGCAAATATGTTATGTCTAATGTTATGTTGGAAAGTGTTGCTTATACTGTCGCCTCCGTTATACTAGATGCCTGATTATTTCATTTGCATCTTTTTGTTTCTTGTTTCAGGTGCCATTGAATATTATTTAGCAGCACATTTTTCAAAATGGATGAAGAGAACTGTTTACTGTGTTCCGAATTTCTTGGTGAAGATAAAGACTGTGTCACACTAACAGCTAAAGACATCAGTTGCATCATCAAGGCAAGCAAACTTTGAGTGGACAAAGTTGGTGAATTATTTAATCCAGTGCCCTCTAAACCTGTGAGAGTTCACACATCATGCCATCATGTCTACATAAACCCTAATAAAATTCAGAATGATCTCAGATTAAAGTCAGAATATCCTGTGCCATCAACCAGCAGCCGGGTTTTACGTTCTGATGTGGCAAAATTTAGCTTCCAAGATAATTGTCTTTTTTGTGGTCAGTGTATCAGAGACAGCAAGAAAAGAAATAAATCAGCAGTGATCCCTGTTCGTACTTTAGAAGTTGTCGTCTTGGTGGATTTCACACGTTAATGTCGTATCTTGGAAGTATGGGTGAATTGATGTGTGGATCTGGCATTGAAGAAATTCTGAAAGTGGTTTATGCGTAAAATGTTGTTTCACATATGTTCACAGGCAAAGCGTATTCACATGCTCTTTGTGACACTTTATTGTTTCCTCAGCTCTGAGAGCAATTCTGATAGCATACACTTTGAATAGCAGCTTTCCAGGGAAGGAGTGTGAGCCCTCTGTGACAAATGAAGATGTAGTCAATGACACATGTGAGCTTATGGAAGTGGACATTACAAATACAACTGTCAACAACCTGATCAAATGTTTTAACAAATTATTTGAAAATGAAATTACAACTGATAGGTAACATCATCCCGAGTTCTTATCAATCTATCTTCATTATTGGAAGAAAAGAAAAATCTTCTAAAGTCACAAAGCAAAACTGTCAGTCTTTGGATGTTGTATCTTCACATGGTAGATATTGCCAAACCATTAATCTGGGCAGAGCATACTGGAATCTTTCAGATGCCTTTTCAGGCTGTGGAACGTATACTTCCATTTATTTCAGGTTCTGGTCATAATAACAATGCAAAGTATGTCAAGAGTATACCTCCAGCAAATGAGGCAACTTGAAAAACAACATCCAGACGTCTATGCCAAGCTGAATGATGGGCATTTTACTCTGAGGAGGCATGACCAATTGTGGGCTGGCGTTTGGACGGATATAGAGCAAACAGATAGAGGAAACCCTTATGAGATCTACTAAGAGTTGAGCAGTAGGGATGTGCGAACGTGGTTTGGACATTCGGGATTCGGCCCAAACTCAGCCATTTCAAACAGTCGAACCGGACGGTCGAACCAAAGCCCGAAGCCCTGAACAGTTCGGCCACGGTCGGATGAGTTCGGGCACATTCGGGCAGGAAAAACCTGACTGGCAGGTGCAGGGAGGGAGGGGGCAGCTGAGAAGCAGACTTCCTGGCCCCAGGGGTGGAGAGAGGCTTGGATTAGCATCCAGCCTGCCCAATCACCATCCCTCTTTTCCTCAGACCACTGGCTTCGCAGTCTGCAATTGGCATGGGGCTAGGCTACACAGAACCAATAGGGCTTGTGGTAAGGCGGGCACAGCAAGTAACAAAAGTCATTGCCCTCCCCCCTTCCAACTCCTTCTGAGCTAGCCACTGATCCTGTCAGCAGGCGTTTTCAGAAATCTCCCTCTCCCAGCAGTTTGTGTTCCTAATCCATTACCATCATCCTCCTATTTCACCCATTTCCACACATTTACCTCCATAATTTCATTTATTTAGATAAGATTAGATAGATTTAGGTGTTATTTTTATTTTTTACCCCTCCCTGTGTTGTTTCTCCCTCCCCTCCATTGAATCCTTCCCTCCTCCCTGTATATATTCCATCCCTGATTCCCTTCCACTGTTTTTGGATTTATTTAGAGTAGCATTAGATTGATTTAGGTTTCATTTTTGTACTCCTCCCTGTGTTGTTTGTTGTGAGCTGTCTGTGTCCCCCCACACACACATCCCTGTGTGTATGTAGATATAGATATTAGATAGTTACTATAGATAGATAGTTGTAGGAGTTAGCTTAGTTATAGAGATTTAGTTTTAATATTTTGTAGTGTGTTTGTAGGACTAGGCCTTTGTAGATATTAGATAATGTTCCATTTAGTTGCATAGGTTTTAGAATAGTTAATAGCAGTTAAAGTTAGTGTAGTAGATATATATATGATATTCAAATTTTGATTAAATAAAGAATTTTTTTAAAATATAAAATCTTCCTGTGCATGATTTGGGTGGGAGAAATGGAGAAGGGAAGCAGGAGAGGCTGAGCTGCTGCCCGTAAGGCAGGCAATGGGGCACATGGGAGAGGTGGCAGGGGCCGTGCCAGCGGAGTGGCAGCAGGCATCAGAAGCAGCCCGAGCCCATCACCACACCCCAAACTGCACAGGCTTCAAAGGCTGCCAGCAGTGGCAATAGGGGTGTGGTTTGGCGGTGTCTCCTGCCAGCATCCTTCACTGCCACGCAGGGCACTGGAAGGCCTGTAGTCCAGGAGGCTGCGGCTGTCTCTAATGCGGCTGCAGGTGCAGGTGCTTCGGGGTCGGATTGTTCCTCCAGGGCCACCAATGTCCCTGACCCCCATTATTGATGTGATCCCCAGCAGTCCAGGGCTGGTGGAACCCACCCCGGCTGCTAGAGGCAGGGCCCAATCCCCAGGCAATGGCAGCAGGGAGAGGAGTAGCAGTAGCAGCAGAACCACCAGCAGCTATAGGGGGCAGAGAGAGAGTGGAAGCAGCATGGTGGGCAGTCAATCAGTCTTAGGCTCCCAGTACTCCCCTTCATGGAACATCACTGTGATTGGGGACAGCAAGGCAGACACTAGTCCTGCAGAGGAGATGTCTGGTGCTGTTGCTCCAAGAGCTGTGTCGCCACCATGTTCTGCCCCTCCCAGCAGCACTGGCAGCGGTACATCACCCAGTGCAGGCCAGAAGGCAGGAGAGGGCAAAAAATCCTCCATATACGCACATTTTAAGTTGGTGTGGGCAGATGATCCCAGGAAGGTGCAGTGCACTTTGTGCCAAAAGGTGGTGAACTGTGGACAGGTGCTCACCAACCCTGGCACAACTGCCATGGCGAGGCACCTGAAGGCATGCCACAGCACTGTGCTGCTAAGAGGGCAGGCAGGGGCAGTGGATGCCAGCGGGTTCCCAACTGCAGCGGCCAGTTGTCTGCCTCCATCAGCGGGCAAGTGTCCTGCTCGAACAGTTGCCTCCAGCAGCCAGAGTGGTATTGCTGCTAGGAGGGTGGAGCAGCAGCAGCAGCAGCAGCATCAGTGCACCATGGAGGAGCTGGGGTGGGGGCAGTTGCCAAGTCCCTTGGCTTTTAACTGAAAGCCACGCACATGTTGGGGTAAATGATCGCTCTGGATGGGCAGCCCTTCTTGGTGGTCAGGGACATGGAGTTTAGCCCCTGATTGGCTTCCTGGCCCCCCAGCTTAAGCTGCCCTCACGCACCACCCTGAGTCAGCAGGTGGTGCCAGCCTTGTACTGGGCTTTAAAGAAGCGGGTGAGGGAACAGCTGGCAGGGGCTGGGGGGTGCCACCGTCCAGTTCACCACAGACCTGTGGTTGAGCAGGAATGCACAGCATGCCTACCTGGCAGTGACGGTGAACTGGTGACAGGACCTGGAGGCAGCATTTGGCAGTGGCAGGAGGGCTACCCGAAGCAGGGTATAGGTGGGCCCTGCTTCAAGCGGAAGTCATGGACGGCCCCCACACATCTTGGAACATCGAGTCAGCCATGACCACCATGGTTAGGGAGTGGGTTGCTCCAGGTGCACCCTTCACCAAGGGGTGCATGGTGATGGACAACGCGACCAACATATTGAGGGCAGTCCACGAGGGGGGCTTTACCTGCATCCCTTGCGCTGCACACAGCATTCACCTGGTGGTCAGGAATGCTCTGGGCTTGGGGGAGAAGGGCATTGGGGCAGCCACCCTTAGCTCCCTGATCAAGTGGGGGAGGGAGCTGGCCAGTTTCTTTAACCGGAGTGTGAAGGGCAGCAACCTCCTCCGGGCGAAGCAGGCAGAGCAAGGCTCCCCAGTGCACCAGCTGGTGCAGGATGTGTCCACCCAGTGAAATTCGACGTTCCTGATGCTCGAGCAGAAAGCCACCTTGCATCAGATTCAACTGGTGATGGACATCTTGGCACCTCCAGGGTACAATGGGATGGAATGGGAGATCCTGGCTCACATGGTCTTCATGCTCAGACCATTCCTGGACGTGACGGAGACCATCAGCTCCTCCACGGCCACCATCAGCCAGGTGACCCCTCTGGTGCAGAGTCTCCTCAGGAGGCTGGAGGAGATTCTCCAGGGTCGCGATTGTGGCCCTCAGGGAAGGAAGCTGGTGGATGAGGTGGCTGACCTGGTGCGGCAGCTGAAGGCAGGGCTGAATGCGCAGTTCGATGAGCTCCTGTAGCGGGAGGAATACATTTTGGCAACCATGCTGGACCCCAGGGTCAAGGGCAGTGTGGCACACCAGACAGCGCTCTATGGGCACTGGAAGGGTGAGCTGGTGGAGTAGGTCTGGCAAACAGAGCAGAATCTTGAGACTGCGCGGCAGCATCAACAGCAGTACATCCCTGGGGATGGTGGGAATGGGAGCAGTCACCGCTTTCAGCCAGAGGGGTCTATCCCTGTCCCCAGCTCTATCAGTAGTAGCACCAGAAGCAGGCTCAGCAGCAACAGCAGCACCCCTATTTCCAGAAGTAGCAGCTCATATGTACAGGCCACTCTGGGGAGCATGGGCCCGTGCACAGCAGGGCAGGCAGCATGGCTGAGGGCAGTGGTGGAGGTGGTGCCCAAGCAGAGCTACACAAGGGAGTACAACAGTGCCTCAGCAGCAGTGGAGACCTACCTAGAGGAGGAGCCATGCATCGATCACGGCAGTGATCCCTTGGCCTACTGGGCTGGCAAAAGCAACGTGTGGCCGGCCCTGTCCAAAGTGGCCAAGGATCTCTTGTCCTGCCCACCAACGAGTGTCCCCAACAAGCGGATGTTCTCCATGTTGGGGTACATTTGCTTGCCGCACCGCCTGAGACTGGGGGTCAAGTTGGTGGAGCAGCTGCTTTTTATAAAGGTAAACCTTCCACTGCTGGAATTCCCCAAGCTGCCCCTGAACATGGATTGATGGTGCAGTGGCACATGCCATCCCATGCCAGAGGCAGTCTTGGGACAGGGCTCCTCCTCAATCTGGGCTCCTGCTGCTGAGGTGCTGTCCCTTCCTCCCAATGCCTGGCGACTGCCCTGTCTCTCTCTTTCTCTCTGACTAGATGACTTCGGCTGGCCTATCTGACTGACTTCATGACGGTGGGTGGCATTGGGAAGCTGTAAGCCTGTCAGCCGGCCTCTGACTGGATGATCTCGGGCTGCCTATCTGACTGACTCTCTTTGCTGCACAGTCTTCGCCAGCCTATCTGAGTGCCCTGCCAAGGTTGCAGCCTGCCTTCCCTACTGCCTCTCATGCCACGCTGCCTGTCTTCCCACCCTGGTTGCCAACCTCGAACCCTGCCTCAGCCTGCCTTCCGCTGCTCATGCCACACTGCCTGTCTGCTGCTGCTGCCGCTGCTGCCTCTGCTGTGCCATGGGTCCTGTGCCCAGGTAATCCAATGTCTGCTGCTGCTAATGCTGCTACCTCTGCTGTGCCATGGGTTCTTTGCCCTGGCAATCTAATGTCTGCTTCTGATGCCTCTACTGTGCCATGGGTTCTCTGCCCTAGCAATTCAACGTCTGCTGTTGCTGCTGCTGCTGCCTCTACTGTGCCATGGGTTCTGCTACCGGGCAATCCAATGTCAGCTTCTGCTGTGTCTGCTGTGCCATAGGTTCTGTGCCCCGGAAATCCAATGTCCACTTCTGCTGCCTCTGCTGTGCCATGGGTTCTGTGCCTCGGCAATCCAATGTCCGCTTTTACTGCCTCTGCTGTGCCATGGGTTCTGTGCCCGAGCAATCCAATGTCTGCTGTTGCTGCCTGTGCTGTCCCATGGGTCCTGTGCCCAGGTAATCCAATGTCTGCTGCTGCTAACGCTGCTACCTCTACTGTGCCATGGGTCCTGTGCCCTGGCAATCTAATGTCTGCTTCTGATGCCTCTACTGCGCCATGGGTTCTCTGCCCTAGCAATTCAACGTCTGCTGTTGCTGCTGCTGCTGCCTCTACTGTGCCATGGGTTCTGCTACCGGGCAATCCAATGTCAGCTTCTGCTGTGTCTGCTGTGCCATAGGTTCTGTGCCCCGGAAATCCAATGTCCACTTCTGCTGCCTCTGCTGTGCCATGGGTTCTGTGCTCCAGCAAGCCAATGTCAGTTTCTGCTTCCTCTGCTGTGCCCTGGGTTCTGTGCCACAGCAACCCAATGTCCACTTCTGATGCCTCTGCTGTGCCATGGGTTCTGTGCCCCAGTAATCCAATGTCTGCTGCTGCTGCTGCTGCTGCTGCTGCTGCTGCTGTACCATGGGTTCTGTGCCCAGGCAATCCAATGTCTGCTGATGCTGCCGCTGCTGTGTCATGGGTTCTCTGCCTGGACAATCCAATGTCTGCTTCTTATGCCTCTGCTGCCTCTGCTGTTCCATGGGTTCTGTGCCCCAGTAATCCAATGTCCGCTTCTGCTGCCTCTGCTGTGCCATGGGTTCTGCTACCAGGCAATCCAATGTCTGCCACTGCTACTGCCTCTGCTGTGCCATGGGTTCTGCTACCAGGCAATACAATATCTGCCGCTGCTCCACCAATGCCTGGAAGACTGCAATTCCCGGCCAAGTAGGGGTGCAAGGCCAGCCACCAAGCCCCAAGCCTTCCCGGCCTCTGGTGGTGGTGCTGCTGCTTCTGGGTCTCAGATGGCCAGCCATGTCCCCACAGGCACCCCAGGGGCCAAGCGCTGAGCCTGCCTTCCCGGGAAACCAGAGGTGCCAAGACCCAAGCCTTCCCGGTATCTGCTGCTGCTGCTGTGTCTCTAATGGCCTGCCATGCCCCCACGGGCACCCCTGGAGTGCCCCAAGCCTCCAGGCAGCTGAACTTTCCAAATGTTCAGGGGGGTCTGAACTCCGTGGGACCAAACACACAAACCAAAACTAAGTTTTCGGGCCAAACAGCCGAACATCTGAACCCCATTTTGTTTGCACATCCTTAGCAGCCAGATGGGTGAATCAGTACAGGGAGTGCCTCGGGATGCTCCAGGAAGCTCCTGCTCCTGCACGCTCCCCAGACTGATTCACCCAGCCAGTTGCACTACTGCTCCCACTGCTCCTTCAGGCCTGGCCCGCTGCTCAGCTGAGCCAGGAAGTGAGTCACAGTCTCCACAGCAGAGGTGCATGTGAGATGCATGCACTGGAAAAGTCCTGAGGGCTATGCGGACTGTGGCATGCCACCTGACTCTGCTGAGCAGCAGGCCAGGAGGAGCAACCAGAGCCGTAGCCGGAGGAGCAGCAGTGCAGCCAGGTAGGTAAGTCAGTCCAAGGAGCGTGCAGGACAGGGGTTTTCAACCTTTTCCCAGTGACGAGCACTGCAGTGATGTAAGTAACTACTTGGGAGTACTGCATAATTTGCATAAATATGCATACATTCAGTCTCCTCTCCACAATTCAGTTCAATGGAAATTGAGATAATTGATCAGTTCCCCACCCCAATTTGACCCTGCTTCAGTTCAGCACACACCCCTGCCCCCCATGGTCATGCAGAGGATGCTGGTGAGAGCATACAGGAGGCGCATGTTTGAATGGATGACATATGGGAGAAGCAGGGGTAGGGGAGATTTCCCATCCCAGCAGGCAAGACTCTAATAGAACTGTGTGCAGCCAATGAGCCATGAACTGTGCTGTGAGCAGAGGCTGCGGCAAACCATGCTCACAACAAGCAAGAACTGGTTGCTTGGACTAATTACTGTCGCTTCTATTTTTAACCTTTGCTTTCATTTTTTTGTTCTGGGCGCTCAATAAAGGATGTGCTCTGCTCACTAAAGTCAGCGTTCTGTAGCTAGCATACGGTTCCTATGGCTAGCCAATTGCTGGCAGGTGTACAGCCCAGTAACCACCTCTGTGGATGGGCAGAAATGGCTGGGGCTGGACCACATCCTGGAGTAATTCTATTTATTTTATATATATATATATATATATATATATATATATATATATATGCCCACTTCTAGTCCATGGGCATGAAATATATATATATATTTCATGCCCATGGACTAGAAGTGGGAAACAGATGGTGCGGCTTCTTTCTTCCATGTCTTGGCGCGGCTGTGCATCATGGCAGGGGGTGAGATACTGGGAGGGGTGGGCTGCTGGTGGGTGGAACAGGGTGGGGAGGGATGTCTGCCCATGTCTTGGGTTTCTTGAGCTAAACCTGTGAGTGGGGACTGTGTGGCAGCTAGCCACACACCTGCGGAAAACATGCAGAAGGCTGCTTGTTTGTTAGGGTGAATGCACCAAATATGGGGGAGGGAGAATTCCACAGACCGAACATGGGCTCCAGCAAGCTAACATTTCATTTGTTTTCACCCTCTGTCATCACTCCAACATACTGAACTCAAACACTTCATCCAACCCTTGGCAGATCATGAATGGATAGGAGGTACCTGCAAGATGTAATATAATGAGTATTCACCTCCCAAGCATCTGTCTATTCCTTACAGGATTCAACTATCAAGGCAACTATACAGTCAGGTGCTGCCTTGCTAGGAGGAAATGGCCTCCATCTTCTATCACTCCCAGGGGCTCCAAAGAATCACAGTGTTCCATGGCCTAAAGGAACACTTTAATGAAACCACTATTGCCATGGCATTTACCTCTTCCCTGGGTGCATCTTAACGTAGTCCTAATTGAGACCAGGAAAATAGGATTTAGCACTAAGCTTGGAGGAACCCAAGTTTTATTTGTTCTTTTTTCAGTCAAGGAAATATATCCCTGAGTTTAGCAAAAAGAATGACCCTTGGCTCCTTTAATGCAGCATAAAGGTGCTATCCAGCTGACATAAGTTCAATCCCCGTTTAGGGAATTCATTGCATTCACGATTCATATTCAATTTACTGCCTTCACATGAAAGGCGAGTGGATTTCAGAGCCAGACGATGCGGTGACATTGAATACAAGATTGTGTAGCACTTCACAGAACTTTCCTTTTATTACAAGCTCTATAATCACATTAAGTTAGGCTGGGGGGAAAAATTCAACTAATTCCTTCCCCTGAGGTCCAGGCAGTAATAATGGTAAAAATCTGTGAAATAGGATAAATACAATTCAATAATTATATTGATAAATAAAATGAAAGTCAACTAATTGTGTCATTCACTCTGATGCTTGCCTCCGTTGTTGCCGGCTTTCTGCTTCAGCGACTGCTAAACTTTTCTGTCACACTTCAATAAATTTAATTGTGCAGAATAAATGAGCTAATTTTTGAAGTCACAGGCTCTGTTTGCAAGATAAGGGTGGTGATTTATTGACCTCCTCTTGCTCTGCAAAAGTGTCACCCTCCTTTTCTGCTGACAACTGTGTGAGGGCTTTTTTCCCCCTTTGTGCCTCTCTTCCCCACTGCCCTACTGAATCCTGCTTTGTATTTCGCTTCCCATCTCATTTCTTGAAATCACTTAGCATATCACGGTAGACCAAAGACCCTGGTTCCACTTAGTGGCTATGGCAGAATAATCAGCACAATTAGCCAACTTGCTGAGGTTTTTGCCTTATTTTCTTCCTGAAACTTCTGCTTCTTCTGATGTGTGGATTTTGAAGGAGAATGGCAGAAATGGGCCCAAATAGATTCAGATTTAACCAACTACCCTTCCCAAATTTTAGGGAGGTTCTGACGAATCTAGTCATTTGTCCATCTCTAAAATTTAAACCTCTATATCCACTCTTGTCAGTTATTTGCACCACAGCACAAGGATAATCATAATGGCTGTCGATGTCAGAGTTAGTTTTTTTGGCTGCTGTAAGCACAAGATCAAAATATTCCAAGCTTGATTGGTCCCTGCTCTATTATAATTTTACACTCTTACATTTACTGAAGTGACACTAACAAAATCCCCCAGGTGGACATGAATTTGAGCCCATGGTGCTCAGGCTCCCCACTCCTTTGATCTAATGGAACTGTATTAGAGTGGGGGTTTCCTTAGTTAAAACCTTTGTATCAGATACATGTTGAAACTGGACTTGTTAGAAAGGTCATGTCTTCAATTCTGGAATGAGGGTGACAGCTTTTGCAGGTTCAAATAGGACAGAGAGAAAAGCCCATGCAAACTTGCATCTGACAATGCGTTGACTCTATACCCTGATTTGCTCCATTGGCTTGTTGTCTTATCCACCTGAGCCTCCAGCTAGTCAGTGATGGTCCTGGTCTTGATCCTGCAACAGTTGCTCATGACCTAGGTCCCTACAGCATATACATATCTCCCAACAGTCCCTATTTAGGAAGGACTGTCTCTCTTTGGGTGGTGAATTCCACTATCCCTCCTAGAGGGGGTCAAAGTCCCTCTTTCAGGAGGGAGGGAGAGAGAGAGAGAGAATTATTCAACCCTTAGACACCTCTTTCCTAGTTGCTTCCCAGGAAAAGCACTTGAGAGGACATTGGGTAGATGATGGAACAACAAGCAACTAAGTGGAATGAGAAGCAGGAGCATTTCTGTCCTCTTTATTTAATGAATTAATTAATTTATTTATAATAAAATTTGTACGCCGCTCCCTCCTGCTGAAAGCATCTCCGGGTGGCTAACAGCATATTAAAAACAGATTCAAACAAATATCAAATACAATTAAAATTGAATCAAAAACAATTTGACCCCCTACCCATCCTTAATCCAACCCACCCACCCCATCTCCCTCAGGAAAGGCATAGCGGAACAGTCAGGTCTTACATTGTCTACGGAAAGAGGAGAAGTTGGTGGTCACGTGGAGCTCATTCACTGTGGGGGTGGATTTTGTCCTTCTCTGGCCACTCAAATGTTGGGAGGTATGTTATGGGGCAGGGTGCAGGAGGAGACTGTAGAAGCTCTACCATCCTCAACACAGGCAGACAGCTTCCATGAACACAAATGGTAGTTATTAAAGCACGAGGAAGGAAGGGTGCCCTCTCCAGTGATAACCACTTTACTCGCCTGCTTCTTTGTTATATTGTGCAAACCAAATCACTTTCCATTGTGTCACATATCACTAGAAGTATCAACTACAGGACTGTCAGTAAAACTAGGGGCATGTGTGGTGAGGTGCTGCCACACAGCAGGGTCGGTCTTGGACCCCACCAAAGTCTTTGGGCGTTTATACACGAGACAAAAAAGGCGGCTGATCCTTTGATCAGCCGCCTTTCTTTGCACTCGTCTACTTGTTCCAGCTGCGTGTTACCGCGTGTCGGAGGGGGCAGGCGATCCTGCCCCCTCCGACGCGGATCCCCGAAGTGCCAGCTTTAAGCCGCACTTCCGGGTTCCCTTCTGAAGTGCGCACGCGCAGAAGGTCGTGCATGCGCACTGAGCTCTAAGACGGGTCTGATGCTCTTCTGAACATCAGACCCATCCGAGAGAGGTAGGTGCGGGGGAGATGCGGCACATTAAACGATCCCGCTTCTGAGCGGGATCGTTTATAAACGCCCTTTGAATGAACCAACCTCCAATGAGCCTCATGCGAGGAGGGATTCTATCAAGGTCTTTTTATAGTGCTCCACAATTCCGAAAGACTAAAGTAACTCTGCCCACTCTGCCATGTGATTCTAGGCAACAAATTAAAGTTAGCATGAAGGCAAAGAAGTGAGTAGAGGTGAAATAAATAGCTAATTCCATACTCATAGATGAAGTTTACATTTTCGGATAACCAAAGGTATAGTCATACCTGAAACAAAATCCATGTATTTGTTTCTTTGGTTTGGTTGGATACTCTGATTTTTCCCCCCTCAATTATTTTCTTTAAGATATTCAGCTGAATACCCCAAATGAAAAGGCCCTCATAACAAAACAAAGCAAAAGACAAAACCCCAGCTAACCCCTTTCCACCCAAAATGAATATTAATAAAAATAAAAAAAACAAAAATGAATCCTTCTTTGTGTCAGTTTTCTTGGAAATAATTTGAAATGGCAAAATTAATTGGCTATAATTGGTTTTGAGGGTATTTATTTATTTATTTATATATTTATTAAAGCCAAAATTTGATACCCTGCTCCTCCCGCACAGCAGCTTGGGGCGGCTTACAATCATAATAAAAACCTTTAAAAACATCAAAATAGGAGGACTAAAAACTAAGCCCCAAACCAAACCCTATCCCTAAACCAAACTCTCCCACCCTACCCTACCCTACCCTACCCATCCTCCCCACCAAATGCCAGGTGTAACAGCCAGGTTTTACAACTACATCGAAAAGAGGGGAGCTCCAGGGCCAAACGGGCCTCTGAGCACCTCCCGATGACTGCAGGGGCCGATCCAGGACTCAAGGGGTGAGGTGGTCCCACAGATAGGCTAGGCCAAGGCTGTTTAGGGCTTTATAGGCAAGCACCAGCACCTTGAATCGGGCCTGGAAGTCTATAGGCAGCCAATACAGTGGCCAAAGAACTGGTGTAATATGTTGCCGGAGGCTCAGTCCCACCAAGAGATGGGCCGCCGCATTCTGCACCAGCTGCAGTCTCCGAACCGTCACCATGAGTAGCCCCACGTAGAGCGTGTTACAGTAGTCTAGCCTAGAGGTGATGAAAGCATGGATGACAGTGGCCAGGTCAGGTATTCCTTTCAGCTCTAGAAATGAGGCAACTAAAATCCAAAGCAATGGAGCTGCCTTTCTTGAGGGGTTTAAAAATCCCTTCTCTGCCATTCTTTCCCTTTAAAGAGGCCTTATGACTTAGTGATTACTTGCTGTCTGGACTGGTGTTGTTAACTAGCAAGGTCTTCCAGGGAAATAGTGCTAGAAGAAGGCATCACAAGATCCCAAGCAGAGAGGAGTCCTCCAAATCCCAGCTAAACTTGTCTCTGGTTCACTAACTCAAATCGCTTGTGTGCTTGAATCTGCCTATTTTTTAAAAAAAATTTTTTAAAATAAATTAAGATTATTCATGTGAGGAGGAACACCCCACTGCCCTAAGCTAAGTGAAAAAAAGTCTTTTCCATGTGATTTCCCTCAAAACAGCAGCTTACGTCCAATTTAACAGACTAGCCTATCTGTTTTTGGAAAAGCTGACACAGCTTTTTGCATGAGGCACAGAGGACTGTTTTTAAAATACATGAAATTGGTTTAGGCTGCTAAGCCCCCTCCAGCCTGAGTGTCTGTGCCTGGGGCAATGACATTGATTTGTATTTGGGTATGAAATTAAATTAAAACACGAACTGAACTCATTCCTTGAGGAAGGAGACAGTGCCAAGTTTAACAGGATGAAATTCCAACAGGGTGTAAAGGTTTTACTGGGCTGTAGTGAAAAATACCTCATAGAACTGTTTCCATACTACACAGAACAGAATAATAAACTTTCAGTTGTAGAGGAGGTCATGAGCAGTGTAATCTAGCACGGGTTTGTAGGGAAATATAGGGGTCTTTGATGGCATAAATCCATGACCTGGAGTCTTTCTTTCCTTCCCCATTCTGAGCACATCACTTAAGCAGCCAAACCAATCACATCCTCCCCGTGAACCTTGTACTAGCTTTCAAGTGACCCATTGGAGGGGAAAAGGTCCCCACCCCTGACTTACAGCCACACCCATGTGTTTCCTTGAAGTGAGCCTCGCTGGATCTGGAACAAGGCCATGCATTTTCCATTCACTGTGCACAAAACCAATTTGCAGCTTAGAAGGCCAACATGATGTGATAAGATCATATCCTTTATCCCACTCAACCCCCTTCCCAAATATATGTAACTGTAAAAGATTTGATTATGCAGTGTAGCAGGGTACAGCAGCCTCAGAGGAGGACTGGCCCTTTAAGGAAGCTAGCACACCAACTGCTGGTGTTCTGCAAGATAGGGGACAGAGCTTAAAGGAGCGCAGCTGTGCTAGGGTGTGGCAGAAGCCAGCCCAGGGGCTAAAGCCTGAGCTCAGTGCTGGGAGGCTTGCAAAGAGGCAGGAGCTAGTTAGGAACTCTGCCTCAGCCAGTAGGCAACAGAAGGACAAACTTCCCCAGAGGAGGTGGCTTGGCTTGGAGGGTGGTGTTGCCTGGGAGAAGAACTCGGTGGGCTACAGGAAGGACTGTGCCTGGACCACAAAGGGTGTTTTTAAATGAGAACGGCGGGAAGGGGGTTTCTGTGGCTGCTGAGTGGAACGGCTGCAAGTGTTCATGCAGGTGACGTGTGTGGAGAGTGTTGGAAATGCAAGGACTGTGAGATCATTGCATCCATTTACCCAATGCAGAGTTTACAGAGGAGTGTGAGTAGCTAATCATCAATAAGCAGGCAGGAAGCATACTTAAGCTTAAGTAGCTTTATTAGGAAATACATGTAGGATAGGAAAGGCCTACATCTATGCTAAGTCCTAAGACTAGGTGTGTTCAAGAGGGAGGAAGGAAGCTCTCTGAGACACAAAGAGATGAGAAATCTCCTGGGGGAGGAGATTGACCTGACAGGAGTAGGACAGATAGGATGAGGGAAGGGTTCCCTGATCTGTCTGTCTACTCCTGCTGTTTCGAGCAAACAAACAGGATGAGGTGCTTAGGGGGGATGCAACCAAAGGAATGTATTTACAACAGAGAGTGCTTCACATGGGCGGCTCCCAGCATGGCTACCCGGCAACAGATGCAGCTGCCTCACATGGAGCACTCCCGATTTTTCAGAGGTGCTCCATGTGGGGCCATGAGTGGCCTCTGCGAATGTGCTCGCTCATGCACCGCCTTCACATGACCAACTGGACACATGATCGGTGGGGGGCCATGTGTGAACACGTACGTCTTGTTTAAAAACACCGGTGAGTAATCTGGGCTGATAGAGAGGCTGTGGAACTGTACTTGTAACTGACACTGCTTTTAGACGAGGGCTCTGAGAAGCGCCTCCTGAGCCACGCATTAAGAGAGAAGCTGTGCTGCGCTGCCGGAAGGGACGTGCTCTCCGTTGGCGGCAATGGCGGTAGCTGGAGACGCAACGCTTTTCAAAGACGCATTCTAGAGACCTGAAAATTGAGGTTTCTAGAACGCGCCTGTGATAAGCGCCGCATCTCCAGCTGCTGCCGTTGCTGGCAACAGGGAGCACGTCACTTCCGGCAGCGTAGCGCGACTTCTCTCTTAACGCGTGGCTCAGGAGGCACTTTTCAGCGCCTTCATCTAAAAACGGCCTCACTGTGAATAAAGAGCCATTGATGAAGTTAATTCCCAGAAGACCCTGATGTGATCAGAGCAAATCCTGCAACGACTTCCTCAGGGCACCCATCACCCTGCCACACCATGGGTTTGACAGGTTTCACTTTGCAGACTGGATTCCTTGGAATAGCTTCCTTGGTGGAACGGAGTGTGAGTTCATGGTCGCCATGACAACCATGGGCCTGTCTCAGATGGTCAGCGGCCCAACACATCAGAATATACCCCGGGTCTTATGTTTTGCACCGGCCTTGAGGCAGGTGTTCCATGTTGGGGGAGATATCTGCTGTGCCTTTGTCATGGACGGATCATTACCTCCTGTGGGCCTCACTCCAGACGCATGTCTGTTCCCAGAAAGGAGTGAAGCCTATTCAGATGGTCCGCCCTCGGAGGTTGATGGAACCAGAGTGGTTTGGGATTGCTCTGAGTGAGTTACCCTCTGACAGACTGACATTGACAACCGTCTCATTGATGACCTTGTTGTGTTATGGAATACCTTGCTGGCAGAGGCCGTTGATCAGACTACTCCTAGGCGTCCGCTCCCCAGGCAGCAGCTCCGCAGGCCTCCTTGGTTTTCTGAGGAACTGCGGGTGCTGAAGCGAGATGGGCAGCAGTTGGAACGACAGTGGTGCTGTTCATGTGCTGAAACCAAGAGATTGTGTCATAGAGCCAGTTTACGAGCCTATGCCATGGCTATGTGGGCAGCAAAAATGAGTTTTTTGCTGCCCTCATAGCATCCGCAAAATCCCATCCAGTGGAGCTTTTCCAGGTGGTGAGGGGGCTGGTCAGTCCAGCCTCTCTCCATCTGGGAGTAGAGTCATCTACGGCATGCTGTGACATGTTTGTGGATTCTTTTGTGGCTAAAATCACACATATTTACCAGGATTTCGATGCTGCACTTATTACACTAGGAAAACCAGAGGTTATGGCAGCTCCACCTTGTCTGATTTTATGGGATCAATTTCAGTCGGTGACACCCAGTGATGCGGTGGATGTCCTGGGGGCTGTTAGGGCCACCTCTTGTGAACTGGATTCATGCCCATTCTGGCTGGTTGAGGCCTACCAGGAGACAATGGGGCCATTGCTGGCTGGGGTGGTCAACGCCTCCCTTCGGGAGGGTGGAGTGCCGGGCTGTCTCAAGGAGACAGTGGTGTGGCCTCTGCTCAAGAAACCATTGCTTGATGTTGACTCCCTCACCAGCTATTGGCCTGTCTTTAACCTTCCCTTTTTAGGGAAGGTTATTGAATGGGTAGTGGCCCGACAGCTGCAGGGGCACCTTGACCATGTCAGTTTTCTTGATCCCTCAGACTGGATTTCATCCAGGGTATGGCACTGAGACTGCACTTGTGGCTTTGGTTGATGATCTTCGCCGGGAATGGGATCGGGGTTGTTCGACCCTGTTGATTCTGTTAGATCTGTCCATTGAATTTGATACTGTTGATCATGAGATTGGTGACGTGCCTGTGAGGCAGTGCAGGGTTGGGCGGGACTGTCTTGGAATGGTTCCGCTCCTTCCTGGCCAGACAAACTCAGCGAGTGGTGCTCAGTGATGATTATTTTTCATCACACCAAGACCTCTTGTGTGGAGTCTGGCAGGGTTCTGTTTTGTCCCCTCTCCTGTTCAACATGTATATGCAGTCACTTGGCGAAGTGATTAGGAGGTTCGGCGTGCGGTGTCATCAATATGCTGATGACACCCAGCTATACCTCTCATTTTCAGCTGACCCAGGCCTGGCAGTCTCAGTGCTTACTCGGTGTCTGACAGCTGTGGGGGACTGGATGATGGCTAATCGACTGAGGCCGAATACTGACAAGACGGAGGTGATGTTGGTAGGTAAGATGATCGAGGTGGTGGCCCCTGTCATTGATGGGATCTGCCCTCCATTAGTCTCCCAGGTTCAGCATCTGGAGGTGCTCCTTGATGTGTAGCTCCACCTGGATGTCGAGGTGGAGGCTGTGGCGAGGAGTGCTTTTTGACAATTACATCTGGTGCAACGGCTTCAGCCATTTGTTTTGGACTCTGATCTGGCTACCATCATCCATGCTTTCATCACCTCTAAGCTGGACTATTGTAACGCGCTCTATGTGGGGCTACCCATGGTGATGGCTCGGAAATTGCAGCTGGTGCAGAATGTGGCGACCCAACTCCTGGTGGGTATGGGTCACCGGGAGTATATTACACCAGTGCTCCATTCTCTGCACTGACTGCTGGTAGTTTTCCATGCCCGATTCAAGGTCTTGGTCTTGGCCTATAAAGCCCTAAATGGCCTAGGCCTTACCTATCTGTGGGACCACCTCACCCCCCGGGTTCTGCATCGACCCCTGCAGTCATCCGGGGGTGCCCAGCTTGAGTCTGCCGTGGGGCCACACAGAAGAGGGCATTCTTGGTGGCTGCACTGCAGCTGTAGAATTCCCTCCCAGTTGAGGCCCGGTTGGCCCCGGACCTCCCCAACCTTTGAAAAAGTTATAAGACCTGGCTGTTCCGCCAGGCATTTGGCGGGGGAGAGGGGTGATGGGGTGGGGGGAGTGGGTTAGGGTGGGTTATTTTATTATCCTCCTTTTTATGTCTTATTTTTAGTTATTGTTATTTTTAGTGTTGATTGTAAGCCACGCTGAGCTGCCTGCAGCAGGAGGGGCGGGGCAGCAAGAATTTAAAATAAATAAATAAATAACCTTAGCCAACATGCAGATTTGTGTATTTCATTGTAATTATCTAAATAGGGGATTCTTTATGCTATAGCCAGTGATTCATGAACTACAGTCTATCTGCAAAAGCAGGCTTTCACTGGGATTATGGGATGTAAAATGCCTTAAGGTTTCTGCCTTTGATAGTCGACCTGCTACTGCATCTCCACATAGGATTTGTATAGTAAATTGCATTAGTACTTTGTAGCATCCTGATAAAATTTCTCCTCCAAGTATCTGGCACTTCTGTGTGAGAATAGTATTGGCAGAGGTTATTAGAGCCTAGGCTCACCTGCTATAGGATTGATCAGGCACCTGTCTTGGCCGCTTTGTACTGAAACACTTTTAATTAAAAGCAATTTGTGTGGAAACCCAGGCTGAGATTTTCAAAGCTGGCGACGAGATTTAGTCATACCATCCCTGTTGACTGTGGTACGAGTTGTGTGTGACTAAATCTCTAAGCTGGCTTTCAAAATCTCAACCACAGACTAATAATGAGCCATTCAAGAAATGGCCAAACCAGTACATCAAGTTATTTCAAAGCCAAATGAAGCTGGAGGGGAAGAGGGAGGAAGGAATATGTTATCAGGTAGAAAATACACAGGTGCACCCGACAGGCATGTGGGTCTAACACAGCTTGAAATCTTTGCAGTGACTCTCTCTCTCACACACACAAGACTGAAGCTTCCCCTTATGTCAAAAATCCAACAGAAACTCGGAGTGGGGAACTATAATTATACAAAATGGACTGTAGCTCTCTTCTTTAGCTCTTCCCAGACCCAGAATGTATACAGCCTTGCCTGATAAAAGCCCCAATGCACTTCACAGATGTGGGTGAAAATAGACATGACACTAACTCCACTTTAACACGTTTTTAACATTTATTATGCACGTTGCAGGGCATGTCGCAGCCCTGCAACATGCATAAGAAATGCTGAAGCTGTCTTAAAATGTGGACGGTCTTAAACCGCCCCCACCCCACCCCGTTTCTCAGATTGTAAGCTCTAGGGCAGGGACCGAGTCTATTCAATTAATTTGTAAACGCTAGGTACATTGCTGGTGCTATATAAATGCTTGCTAATAATAATAATAGTTATTATTATTAATAATTAATTAATAATAAATGTTAGCGAAGGTTAAAAAAAAATATACCCCCTTTATCTCCTTTTCCTGCCTTGGAGAGACATATCTCAGAATTGTGAAACAGAAAGTTCACCTTCAGGGCCCACTGGCAGCATTTTTAGCTATGTAACATAAATAGGTCCCCCCCCCCCACCCGCTGTTGAACCACGCTGACTGGAAAACCCTTGACTGTCCAGACTCTGAAGTGATTTGGGGACTGTGTCTTCAAAGACTTACAGGGAATGGATGCATCTTATGTTGCTACTCCCTTTCACTCCTGGCTTTTTATATCCATGATGACACTCTATGTGACGCTGTGGGTGAGCCATTATTCCTCAGGGCTGTCCATAATAATCCTATTCTGATTTGTCACACAAATTACCACTCTAATTTTGGGATGGCTCACTGCAAACCTAAGCCACGAATGTGGATCTAAACTAGGGGTGAAACTCAATTTCGAGTTTTTCTCAGTTATCATCATGAATCACGAGTCTTAACTTGTTTTAAACGAGAAACGATAATTGAGAAAAATGCTGATTCTCGACTTTTCTCAGTTGAACATTATTCTCAAAGTACTGTCTACTGTTACCATTAAATGTCTACCGCAATTTACCATTTATTGTATATTGACTAACTGTATACCAGTTTACCATGTACCGCGTTCAATGTGCATGCACAAAGTGACATTTTGCATTTTGTGCATGTGCTTTACTGGGATGAACGCAGGTACACAGCAAGTGGTACACGGAAAAACAGAATATGGTAAATGGTAAATTTCTGTAAACAGTAAACAGTAATGGTAAATGATATTTTGATAAAAAATTCTCAGCTGAGATCTTGGTCTGTTATCAAGATTGTTACGCGATCTCGGTAACAATTCTCGATTCTCACAATGTTCTTGAGAGAGAGAAAAATGCTTCTTGTTTCAGCCCTAAAATTCAAGAGAGCTGTGGAATACAGAGTGATAGATCTGTTTTGAACTCACCTAGAATTGCAATGTTTAGTATTTTCTTTTTCAAGGGATGGGGTTGATGGGTCTATCTTTCCCTTGGGTCAGAATAAATCAAAAGAAAGGGGTTCCTTCCAAACCAAGTGCAGCGTGCTTTCCCATGATACTTCCCGTACATGATTTGCCTCCAGGAAAGAATCAGAGAGGCAAAGCATGTGCAGGGTTTGTAACGTGCTTTTTTGCCGGTGATCCTGTGGGGGATTGCAGAGCTGGATTTCGCTACTCTGCAATCCTCTGCAGGATCATCGGCAAAAATGCACAGGGGGCAGTCCCAAACTACAAATCCTGTGCATGCTTTACCTCCGGGATTCTTTCCGGGAGGCAAATTGTACGCAGTAACTATTGTGGGAAAACCCCCTCTGTCAGAGATGAACAGTATTGCCATCTAGATTCTTTTCTGGAGGCAACGAGTGCGTGGGAAATATCTTGGGAAAGCGCCCTCTGTCAGAGATGAGCAATATTACCATCCATAAATTTATATCATTGTGGCTACTGCCTACAGTATATTGTGCTTCCCCTTGAGCTCCCCATAACTCTTGCTGGTCTCACACAATATAAAGTACTTTTTCCACTTCTCAGATCCCCATCATGTATAGAGCCATAGTGGTAGGGAGTTATTCCCACAAAGAAGATTTTAGTAAATTCCACACCAAACAACCCAACATAAAAACAGAATGATGCACAAACTGCGTATTAACCTGTTGTTGAGGCCCACCACAGCATGGTCTTCCTCTCTTTCTCCCACCAGGAGAACTGGAGAACAAGCTGCTTGTCTCATTCCCAAAAGAAGGCAGTGGCGACAAGTGCTTTTTATAGGAAAACAGTGCTTTCATTCATATGCTTCCTCCTTTTCAAGGATACACTCAGGGGTATGTGAATAGCCTCTCGGGACTGCATCTGTACCACAGGCCAAGTGCCAGGCCTTACCCATCAGTTGCTGCTGAATTAGATGCAAGAATCACTGCATGAAATTCTGTGTTGTGCCAGAGGGCAAGCCATGGAATAACAACAATCCTTTCTGGTCTTAAAATCTGTACGAGTTTATAAAAAAAAAAATGCAGCTGACACCAGAAAAGTAAGCGAGTGCTTGGGCTGGCTCTACAGTTCCTTCCATGGACACCCCTGGACAGACTTGGAGTTTTGCTTTGTAAGTTTATGTCTCTGTCATGGAGACTTAGGAAGGACTCTGTTCAGAGCTCCTTCTTGTCTTATCTCAGAATGCCTGAGAAGGGCCCTTTTTACACGAGACCCTCTGCTCCCACGCATGGACACCCGTCATCCACATGGGGGAGCATCCCATGTAAATGTGACGGTGCTTGGGTGCACACTCTTGTGACCCACGCATCCCGCTCCCATGCATGAACCAACTGGTGACAACGCAGGCTGCGCCGTGCATAGGGATGCATGGGGGAGGATTGGTGTGCACCTGTTTGCACCAGCCCTCACAGTGACGTGCCCACTGACTGCCCCACCAGCCGTGGTCCATTTAAAAAGGGCCAAGGAGAGCTGACCGTGGATGGTGTTGCATCCCACTGTAATGGGAATTTCAGAAATAATGACCGAGGCTGTATTCTTCTTGTGTTAAAAGACAGGATGTTTTTTTCTTGCTGCTTGCAACACAACGTAGTCTAGCTAACTGCTTGACTGCCCCACCCCGCTCTCCTGGTTCAATGTAACACATGATTTAGACTAGACCAAATTTGTTGTCTTGCCTACTGGCTAGGATCATGGAATGAATCCTTTATAAACAGCACAGATGGTGTGGTAACATGATGGAGACAGTGCAGAAGGCAGCAATCTGGAAATTCATAATGAAAAATATTTGGATCTGCATGGACAAAGTCTAGTTACTTCCAGGATAGAGCATACCATTGAGAAAGGAACCCAATCTTGATTTATGGACTGAGTAATGGAGAAATTGCCCCATCCATTATGGACCCTGTTAGAATTAACACAGCATTTCCAGCTTTGTTCTCTCATTTGACATTCATGCTTTTGCTATGAGAGAGGCACTTAAATAGTTACTCACAGGCCTCACTGAACCTAGCAGTATTTATTTAATTCAACTTTTATCCCACCCTATCCTCAAGGTATCAACTCCCTGTCCCAAGTTTAGGTTAAGTTCAGCGGAGGCCTTCCTTTTGCTGGAAGACTACACTGTCCTGCTCTGTGAGGTCTACTCCTTCCTGGACCACACTGCAACACAGCACTATGGCTTTTAAAATCAGGAGAATGCAAGCATGATTTGAGTGGGGACTCAAGGCAACCTAGTGCTGTGCTCTTCAAAGGATATTATGGGTAATTTCAGACGTTATGCGCTCCCAAGTCGCCACAGTGGATTCCCAACCGTGGCTAGCCACCCAACCCCAACTCGTGGTTCTGACAGGACCCAAACAGACATGACGGGAGGGGGACTATGACAAGGAAACAGACAGCCAGGCCACGATCCGGGATAGCGCAACAGATGTGACACTGATCCCGGACTGTGGCAAGAACCCCTAGAAGCCACCAGGGCGGGGCGGGACACAAACATGGACAACTGAGGGCAAAGAAAGCCAAAAGCGCCACAAGGCACCGCCCATGTGAGAGAAACAGGAAGGGAGGGGGAGGAGGGAGGTGAATGGCCAAACCACACACACACAACAGGGAGAAGGAAGCTATGGACAGAGATGAACACAAACCACACACATGCTGGCAAGCACACGCACAGCTGAATGGGAAAGGGAGCAAGGGGGAACACCACACTGGGCAGCCTGTACACAGGAGCACACAAAGGGGGATGGGGAACACCACACTGGGCAGCCCAAGAGACAGCAGCAAGGACATGGGGAGGGGGGGGCTGTGGGCAACAGCAGGCAACGAAACAGGAGGGGGCCAGAACAGAGCGGGACACGGGAGCAAGCACCCAACACCCCAGGGACAGCACAGGCACCAGAAGGCACCCAACAGCAACACAGTCCGCTGTATGGAGAGGGGTCCACACGGTGACAGAGCAGGGTCACAGGGGACAAGCCACCAATCCGAAGAAGACAGTGGGGAAGGCAGAGGCAGGTCCCAACAGCAAGACAACTGGTCCTGAATGGTAATGCACAGCCAGTGAGGGAAGTGAGCCCCAAGTCATTTACAGCTGATGGTGCCACCCTTCCCGCAACTCGGGGATGCCGGGTGGCATGAGCAAGGGAACCTGAGTCACAAGCAGTCAAGGAGTCAGCACAGGGGTGGGAGTGGGGGCTGAGCACAGACACTGGCAGGTAGTCAGCTGAGCAAGGGGTGCAAAGGTCCACGGGGATCCTCAGTACAGGTGTTGGATAGCAGCAAACAGCTGACCAGGGGGCAGGTCACAGAAACGAACCCCAAGGGTTCAGATAGCATAGTGGTGCCACACAGATGACCCAGTGCAGGCTACCTGGCACAGCTGAGCAGAACGGGGGGAGCAGATGGAGGCAGGACAGCAGCGGGTCCACAATGGGAACGATGTAGCGGGTCACAGAATGCATGGTCCAGGGCAGTGCAGGAAGCACCGGTGGCGGCGATAGCCGGGACACAGATGACCCAGGGGATCCCTACAGCCAGCTGCACAGGGTCACAAACAGGGGTGGGACAGGGTGGACCAACAGATGAACATAGTGGGGCCACTGCAACATGCCCCGGCGATAGCCCATCCGTGCCATGTGGTGGGCAACAAGATAGTAGGCCTCAAAAGGATCGGGACCAGTGAGCCCAACCTGAACATCGACAATGCTAGCAGCTCAGGTCCAGTGGGATTGGGCAAGGCATAGTCAGTAGCAGGGGGCCACGACAGCTGTCCGAGCTCCAACAGGCAGTAATATGATGCCTCACGATAATGCTGGTAGCCATAGGCCCCTAGGATGCAGCAAAAGTAGGACACAGCCAGGGCATGACCACCGTCTGCCAGACAGGTCTGAAAGCCAGACAAGTCATAGACAGAGAGAGCTGACACCATCTCAGGAGCAGACCATGACACCAGTGACCCCCTCAGCTCTGGAATGTGCCCCTCTGGAAAGGGATGGAGGCCCAGCTCGACAGCATGGAGCTGGCACTCTCAAGCAGTAGCCACATATCCAAAGCAGCAGAGACCTGAGCTCAGACACCAATAGGTATCCAGGAGGGTAGTCGGGGAGGCAAGGAACAGTTGAATGCCAGGGAATGCCACAGGTCGGCTAGAGCTATGGTCTCCCTGTAGGTCCAGCAATGCGGACCAGCTGTGGAATTGATGAATGGGAGCTCTGATGCAGCGGCATTAACCATGGTGCAGCTGGCAGAGGGTCTGATAATCAAGGATAGTGGGGCACCTCAAACCATGGTAGGCAGGGGAGGCAACCAGGGGAGCTCCAAGACCATGCGATAAGGGTAAGGGTAGCACAATGAGATGTCAGGGAAGCGATGCATGGGGAGCAGACCCAGCACAGCTGCAGAAACCCATGGCCAGAGACGGCCTATACACAGAGAGCAGTGATACGCACAAAACATTCATGCATCCTCCACAGCCCCATTACGCCACCTACATGCCAGGGGCACAGCCCTCCCCCCTCCCACGCACCTGAGAACCCAACACCCCACTAGGTGGTAGCGACCGGCACCAGGGGGCACGGGACCTACAGGCGGAGCCCCCCCGGTACGGGTGAGTGGTCCCATACCACCAGGAACACGTGGTAACGCATAGCCAACAATCAGTCGGCACAGCACGCGGGTACAGGGTCCAACAGAGTCCAGACAGCTGGTGGCACGTAGGCGTGTGCTGGCCCCAGACTCCTTTTAGCGAGTCACAACCTGCAGCACAGCAGCACGAGGGTGCCTCCGAGCAATGTGCCTGACACTACCCGGCACTCCTGGGGCACCTACCAGTTAAGGTCCTCGCAGGTACCTGACATGGATGCGAACCAGTGGGGTGCCTGTTGACTCCTACTGGAGTTCATACCTGAGTGGTACCGCCAGCACACCAAGCTCCAGAGGGTCACCATGGAGCTGCTTGAGATGTACACTGGGGTGAGTGAATGCCTGGCCCAGTTCGCTGCAATCAGCCTGCTCGCCCACCACAGCCACCACTACATCGAGGCCATGCACATGGCACACCAGCTCTCTGGGATGTACTGCAGGACCCTGCTGATTGCACGCACCTGTCCGGCTGCCCTCAGGCAAGCAGCTGCATGCCACTACTGGAGGAGGGCAGCCCTCTTCAGGGCTGTCAGGCTTGCTATGCCCATCGATAGGCACCTCTGGACTGTGCCCAGGGCCCAGCAATGGTGGGAGCGGGCCCTGACATGATGGGACAATGCTGCTTGGAGGGTACACTTCCGGATGGACCGGCGTACCCTCCTGTGACTGGGAGAACTTCTGCGGCCCTGGCCGGAGCAGCTGCACACCCCCATGCGCTCCCCTATCCCAGTCGTGCAGCGGGTGGGCAAAACTGTCTAGGCCCTGGCCACCCCGGATTCCTGCCGATACATGGCTCAACACTTCGGAGTGGGCCTCACAACCATCACCGGCATCATCCGCAACTTCTGTGAGGCTGTGGAGGTGGTTCTCCTCAACCGCATGATCCAGCTTGTGGATCAGAGGTCTGTGATGGCCAGCTTCGAGGCTACCAGGTTCCCCAACTGCCTGGGAACAATTGATGGCACCCATGTGGAGATCCTCCGCCCCCCCCCCCCCGATGATGCGACCGAATACATCAACAGGTATGGTTACCACTCGTTGCAGCTCCAGGCTGTTGTCAATCTGGGGCCAGTTCACTGACATCTTCACCGGCCACTCCGGCCGCAGCCATGATGCCCAGATCCTTGCCATCTCCCCCCTCTTCACATGGATGTACAGGGGGGACTTTGTCAACATGCTGATGACCCGGATTGAGGGGGTGTTGATGCCCCCCTGCTAGGGATGGGTGAACAGAACGGAGTTTGAAAATTCGGTTCAGTTCAGTTTGGTTTGATATTCAAGTTCGGAAATTTGGTTCAGTTCGGTTTGAAATTCGAGTTCGGTTCGGAAGTTCGGTTTGGTTGACCGAACAGACCAAGTTCGGTCGAATTCTGAACTTCTGAACCAAGTTTGGTCATTCAAAACCAGGTTTTTTGGTGTGTGTTGCCACTAGGGATGGGCAAACAGAACGGAGTTCGGAAATTCGGTTCGGTTCGGTTTGAAATTCAAGTTCATTTCGGAAGTTCGGTTCGGTCGACCGAACAGATCAAGTTCAGTCCGAACTCCCGTACTGCGTTCTCCCATCCCTACCCTCTGCATCATCGGGGACCCGGCCTATCCACTGCTCCACTGACTCATGAAGGCCCATCTGGTGACCCAAAACCAGATGGAGGCCCTGTACAACACCCAGCTGTGCACCGCGAGGACCGTGGTCAAGAGGGCCTTCGGTGCCCTCAAGCACAGATGGAGGTGCCTGGCCGGGCACCTGGACTACTCGGTGGAGTCCTCCACCCTGGTAATTGGCACCTGCTGCATGTTGCACAACATCAGTGAGACCAATGGAGCAGCCCTTGGGTATCCCAGGCCACAGCGGCCAACTGGCCCTGTTCCTCTATATGTGAACGTAGTGAACCCCAGGGAGTACCATTATGCTAAGTGGATCTGAGCAGCACTTACGAGGCACATAACACAGTTTCCCCAGGCCTGAGACCCCCAGGGTCCATGAGGTGGGACCCTTGCTATGCCCATGCCTGGGAGTGCCCGTGTCGGAGCCGCTGAGCTCAGGGTCCCTGGTGTGTGTATCAGTGAATGACATACATGATGGTTACAGTGAATAAACATGTCTTTATTGTATTTACAGTGATCCCCATGCCCTATTTCCCCCTCCCCGAGTCCCCTTACCCCTGGCCCCTCCTGCATCCTGGGGCAACCTCTCTGTTGCTGTGTGGACTGCCCTCACCCACATTGGTGTCCCCCTCCAGCACTTCCTGGCTCTTCACAGGCTCCTGGCTCTCCTCCATGGCTGCTGCTGGGGGCTAGTCCGTGCCCGGGACTGCATGCTGCTGCTGCACCTGGCGGGGTGGCTGTTGCCATTTCAGCCCTGGAGGGATGGGTAGGCGGATGCATGGGCTCTGTGGTTGGGGCTGCTGCTGCTACTGAGGGATGGGCACCGGTGGTGGGATGGCAGGTGGGTGTGGGGCTGCAGCCGGTATGGTGCCCAGGGGTGCTGCTGCTATGATGTAGGCACTCATCATGCCTGCATGTAGCAGCAGTGAGGTGCCAATCTCAAGGGACAAGTCCAGCTTCCGGGAGTGCTCAGCAGCCCGGCGGTCGATGATGTCCGTCAACCACTGTATTGCCTCCATCTGGCGTGTGTGGTCCCGTCTCTGCAGCCGCCTCTCCTTCTGCATCTCGGGTAGGAGGTGCCTGTCTTGTCCCTCCACCTGCTCCATGGCCCTGCCGGTGGCCGCCTCCATCCTGTCAATGGAGGCGATCATCGCCTCCCCCTGCTCCACGCTGGTCCTCATTATCTCCTCTGCCAGGTGCTCCCACCAGCGGCGCACATGTGCCCTGTGCTCCTGCATCCTCTGGGCCACCAGCACTGGTCCCTCTTGGGGCTGGGCCAGTTTCTGGGGCAGCAAATCTGCAGGATTAGGGTTCAGTTAGCTCGGTCGGGCAGCCTGTAGCTGCACATGTGCCCGCCTGGAACAGTACTGGGGTGGAGCCTGGGATGCCTTCCCATCCCTCCCCCTTTCCCTTGGGTGGCCGGGTCCCCTCCCTCCACACACCTGTGACCTGCTACCCCTCCCCTGTTCCCTCGTGGTCACCCTCAGTGCCCCGCCCGCCAGCTATGGCCATCGGTCCCTGGGGTCCTCTGGGAGCTCTTTGTGTGGGTTGATCCACTCTCCCTTGGGACGCCACCCTCTGCCAACCCGTTGGTCCACCCCCCCACCAGCTCACCTTGCCCCACCCACAGCTGCTGTTGCTGCTGCTCCCCCCTCCACTTCCCACAGCCGTGGTATCGGTCCTGTGTGAGAACAGCTGTGGGGGTGTGGCATTGGGGTTCCCCTTTCCCTACCCCCATGTCCTGCCCACAACCCCGTCCCCCTCCCATTCTCTGGTGGGCCCCATCCCTTCCGCTTACCTTCCGCCACATGTTCCAATGCTCCCAGGGCCTGTTTCCCCTCCGTTGTCTCCTCCTCTCCCTTGGTCGCTCCTGAAGTAAGGAAGAGGGGGGCGTGGTTGGTATAGTTCCCTGCCTGTTGTACCCCCCCCCCCCGCTCCCTCGCTGGGTCTGTGCAGGCCTCTGTGCCTTACATGCCCTGTGCCTACCTCCTATGTCCATCTCTGAGCCCTCCATGGCCGGCTGCTTGATAGGGCTCTACTCAGAATGTTCCCCTTGCATCCACTGGCTCAGGGTGACCAGCGTGTCATCGTTGGAGCTCGACCCCAAGTGTGGTAGTGGGCTCCCCATGCCTGATCGTGATGGGACCTACTGGTCGGCGAGGTCCCGGGCTGTTCCTCTTGGGGTGCGGGTCCGGTGGTGTCTATAGGTGCACCCAGTGCTGCCATGGGCGGGTGGGACATCCTCCCATGTCACGGCCCTGTGCCATGGTGCTCCCTACCAGCCGGGGGGCCACGATGGATCCCTTCATGTGGAGGATCCTGTCTAGGGCATCATAATAGGGTGCGGTCCATGCTGGTTATTGTCCTTTATGTGCTTGTAGCCCCTCTTTAGCTCCTTGGCCTTGGACCGGCACTGTGCTGCCAACCTCTGGTATCCGGCCTCCCCCATTTCCCTCACTATCAGGTTGAACATGTGCTTGTTTCGCTTGTTTACCGCAAACTCCACCTGCTTTTCCAGGGACCCTCAGATCCTGATGAAGTCCTGGGTCTCCTGGACTCCCCACTGTCCCCCTCTCTGGCACCTCTGTCTCCGTGCTGGACCCTCCGGCTCTTGTGATGTCACCTCCTCCTCCACCTCCTCCGGCTCCTCCCTGATGGTGTCCTGTGAGGGTTCCGGGGCTCAGGCACGTTTCCTTGTCTGTTGGGTGGACATGAGGGGTTGGGTGCTATAATTGTGCCATTCCTGCCCCCAGCACCCGCCCTCCCACCCTCTGTCCGTGACTGTCCATTACTCTTGCATCCCCACCATCCAACCATCCTGTTGTGGTCTCCTTACCCATTTGCAGGGTCTCTGTCCCCTGTTTGGTATCCCCCTGTGGGACAGGTTGCTCCGACTCCTGCTGCTGCTGCTGCTGCTGCTCCTCACGCTCCATCGCTGTCCTGTCTCTCCACTCTCTCTTCCTGTCTCGCCACTGCATTCTCCTGCTGCAGTGTGCCCTTTAAATATCCCTCTTTGTTCCGTTTATTGGCCGTTGCCTGGCAGCAACACCGCGTGCATTTGCCATGACGTGGGATCGTTCTGTGTGATCGTGCCAGGAGGTTGCTGTTCTGACATTACTTTTGACTGTTTCCTGGTGGGGATTGCATTGACCATGGTTCTGGCCCTGCTCCTGTCTCGAACTCCAGAACTGTGGTTGACCTTGGCCCCTACCGGTGATTGACTGTGGTCTGGATGCCACCGAACAGTCATTCAGGGCTCATTGGCCATGCTGGAGGATTGAGTGTGGTTCACTGTGGTTGACCGTGATCTCATATCGTCTGAAATTACCCTATGGGTGATTTCAGATGTTACACACTCCTGGATCACCACAGTGGATTCCCAGCAGTGGTGAGCCGACCAACCCCCTCCCGTGGTCCAGGACAGCCCTGAACAGACATGACGGGAGCAGGACCATGGCAGGGAAATGGATGGACAGACCATGGCCTGGGGCAGCGCAACAGATGTGATGCTGATTCTGGCCATGGCCAGAACACCCAGAAGACACCAGGGAGTGGTGGGAGGCAGACATGGCCAACAGAGGGCAAATGAAGCCAAAAGCACCAGCAGGGAACACCCACACAAGGGAAATGGGAAAGGAGGGGGAGGAGGGAGAAGAGCGGCTGAGGCAGCACACACCACAGGCACAGGGAAACAAAGGTCACAGTGGAACACACAGCACAAACACATGCCTGGGTGCATACACATCCGTATGGGAAAGGAGGGGAGGGGGGAACACAGTGGGATGGTCAACACACACCGCACAATGGACAAAGGGGGGGGAGCCCAGGGCAAGGGAAGTGGAGGGGACCAGCCCAGGGACAGATCAGGACACGGGGAATGGCACCCAGAATCCCACCAACGTCACAGGCAGCAAGGGCCACCCAACAGCCACACAGGCAGTCCAGGCATGGGGGCCCCCCACAGGGGCTGAGAACGGGCATAAGGGGAGGGCACACAGAAAGGGAACAGCCCCAGAGCAGTCCGGGAATGGTCCAGGAGGCAGGCAGGGACCCCCCCCCCCCCACAATGGCGATGGCACGCTGACCGGGATGGAGGTGATCCAGAGCCAAAGCGCTGAACAGGTGATCCAACCCCACCCCCCGGAGGAAGCCGAGAGGTGCAGTCCGGGGGCCCCAGATCCCCACGGTCACAGAGTCACCCAAGTGGGGGGCACGGACACAGGTGAGAGGTCGGCCAGACAAGGGAGGACAACAGCACCCGGGGAGCCAGGAGCCGGCTCGGAGAGCAGGACACAGTCACGGTAGAGGCTAGCCACAGAGGGGACCACCAGTTGCAGCTAAGGACAAGGAGGCCCATGGAGGTGGCCCGGAGGCACATGAAGGGACAGCGGAAACCATGGAATGAGCAGCAAGGCTGGTACAGCATGGAGGGAGCGGGCAGCAACCCACGCGACAGGGCAGGGGCGGGAACACATGGCATGGCTGGCATCCAGGGTTCCAAAGACACAGGGGACCTCACAGCCAGCTGTTGGGGGGTCACGAAGGGGCCCGGGGTGGGGTGGCCCACCAGGTGCACATAGTGGGGCCACTGAAGCATGCCCCGATGGTAGCCCTGCGAAGACATGTGGTGGGCGACGAGGTAGTACACCTCGAATGGATCCTGCATGGCGAGCCCCACCTGGACATCGGCTCAGGACCACACATCTGCCAGCACCACCAGCTCCACTCTGATGGGCTCCGACAAGCCATAGTCGGCAGCTGGGGGTCACGGAAGGTGCCCAAGCTCCAACAGATGGTGATAAGCTGCCCCACGTGACTGCTGGTACCCACGGGCCCTGTGGACGCAGCCAAAGAAGGAAACAGCCAGGGCAGGGCCCCCCTCTGCCAGACAGCTCATGTAGGCAGCCAGGCTGCACACAGAGAGGGCAGACACGGTCTCCGCCACGGACCACCCCACATGCGGACCACACCTCATCTCTGGGATGCGCCCATCGGGAAAGGGACAGGGACAGAGGCCCAGTGCCTCCGCATGCAGCCAGCACTCGCGGGCGCTCGCCTCATAGCCTTTGTGATCCTGCTAGATCTCTCAGCCGCTTTTGATACCGTGGACCACGGGCTGCTGTTGAGATGACTGCAAGACTTGGGGGGTCTGGGCGGGACTGTCCTTGGATGGTTCCGCTCATTCCTCTCAGGTAGAGGCCAACGGGTGGTGCTGGAGGCTGAAACATCTAGCCCCTGGGCCTTGACCTGTGGCGTTCCGCCGGGTTCTGTTCTGTCTCCACTATTATTTAATGTGTATATGCAGCCCCTTGGGGAGATCGTGAGAGGGTTCGGGGTGCATTGTCACCAATATCCTGATGATACTCAGCTGTACCTCTCGTTTTGAACTGACCCAGGTTCTGCTGTCTCGTTACTTTCCCTATGTTTGGAGGCCATGGCGGATTGGATGCGGCAGAGCAGACTGAAGCTCAATCCCGATAAGAAAGAGGTGATAGTAGTGAGAAGGGTGGGGAAGGTGCTGGCCCCCCTGATAGGGGGAGCTCACCCGCCTGTTGCTCTTCAGGTTCGGAGTCTGGGGGTGGTTTTGGATTAGGGCCTCCGTCTGGATCGGCAGGTGGAGGAGGTGGCTAAAGCCACCTTTCACCAGCTATATCTGGTACGGAGGCTTCGACCTTACCTCTCAGGGCCCGATCTGGCCACTCTCGTCCATGCCTTCATAACCTCGAGGCTAGACTACTGCAACGCGCTCTAAGTGGGGCTTCCCATGTTTCTGGTTCGGAGGCTGCAGCTAGTGCAGAATGCGGCGGCCCGTCTCCTAACGGGGATGGGGTGGCATGAGCACAAAACACCGGTGGTCTGTGTTCTGCACTGGCTGCCTATAGCGTACCGAGCCAGATTCAAGGTGTTAGTATTGATTTAAAAAACCCTGCACGGTCTGGGCCCCTCATATCTCTGGGACCGCCTCGCCCTCTGCGCCTCAGAGCGATCCCTTTGGTCCACCGGGGGCACCTTTCTGGAGGTCCCCTGTGTAAGATAGGGGACCTCCAGAACTTGCACGCACCCTGTTACAGGGACTGGGGTGTTTGTGCAAAACACATAGAAATCATGTGTAACTCGTGCGCATATGCTCACATATGTGTGCAATGCATATGTAAGCCATGGGAGTGAGGCTTCTGGATTGCATCCTGTAACTCCCCACACATAGGGGCCTTTCAGTCTTTGCCAGTAAGATAAGCAAAAAGATGTCCTCTCCCTCCTCATAAATTTCCAGTAATACCGGGCTTGAGTGGCTCGTGATCTCAGTCTCCAACGGGCTGATTCTGTTTGCTGTAAAAGGTCAGTAAAGGATGAATGCATCAGTCAGTGTATAGCTTTGTGTACAGTTTTATCTAAGAACAAGGACAGAACCTCCTTTCTCAGCTGAAATCCGCTATTCAGCAGAGGTCACTTAGGGCTAGGCTTCTTTGTTAACTTGAAAAAAATCAAAAGCTTTTTCACTGCTTCAGATCTCCACCCACATTACTGTATGTGGCCATGCAAAGCAATGCTGAAATATGAGTCAACAGAAGAGTGTGCACAACAAGGCTACAGATGAAAGAGGATGTGCTGCCCTCTTTTTTTGCCCCATTGGAGGGGGGGGGTTTGTGGAGGGTGGAGAGGGAGGGTTTCCCCCAGGATCCGGGCACAGCAGTCGCTGGCTGGGACTGGGCTGGAGCAGATGGGAGGGGGGTACAGTCATAGGGGGTCATTGTNGGGAGGGGGGTACAGTCATAGGGGGTCATTGTGGGATGGGGGAGATATAGTCCGGGGGGGCAAGTGATTGGGGTGGCCCAGGGGCCGAGGTGTTTGGTGCCTGTCCCCAGGGCCAGCCCTCCCTAAGGTGGGAGGATGGATCAAGGTCTAGGGTCCCTTGGACCAATGCTGCTGTTGGATGCGAGATCTGAAGTCAATAAAACATCAGCAATCCAGGATATGATCCTGGATCAGGCTGCAGACCTTGCGTGTTTCATGGAGCCCTGGCTGGATTAAGAGGCAGGGCCAATTTTGGTGGATCTTGTTCCAGTGGGATACTCTGTGCAACACCAGCCCCGGCCTGCGGGATGGTGGGGTGTGGGGTGTTGCTATGGCTTTTAAGGAATCTTGAACTGCTAGGAGGTATCTGGTGCAGTTAATTCCATGGATCGAGGCCCTTCACCTTGTGTTTGAGTTGGCCAGGGACAGTATTGGGGTGCTGCTGGTGTGCCATGCTCCTTCCTGCCCAGCAGCATCCCTCTTTGCCCTAGCAGAGCTGGTGTCAGGGGTGGTGTTGTGCTCCCCGAGGACTGTGGTCCTGGGGAATCTCAACATCCACGCTGTCACTGGCCTTGTTGGGGCAGAGCATGAGTTCATGGCTGTCATGGCAACCATGGGCCTGTCCCAGATGGTTAGTAGCCCCACACATGAGGGGGGCATATGATCGATCTGGTGTTCTGCTCCGGCCTTGAGGTGGGTGATCCAGTAGTGGGGGAAGTGAATTCTATGCCTTTGTCATGGACAGATCATTACCTCCTGCAGACCAGGTTCCTAGCGCATAGCGGCACCCGGAAGGGAGATGGCGGTCCACCCCTGGAGGCTGATGGAACCACCGCAGTTCCAGGAAGCCCTGAGGGAGGTATCCTTACACTTTTGCAGTCCACTTGGTGGATGTCTGATCTCGTACAGGCTTGGAATACCTTGCTGGTGGGAGTCATTAATCGGGTGCCTCCAAGACGTCAGCTCCTGCCTCTTCATCACCAGAGAGCTCCTTGGTTTACTGAGGGGCTGTGGTGGCTGAAGCAGGAAGGGTGGTGGTTAGAGCAATGCTGGCACTGCTCTCCAGCTGAATTTGATCGGCTGCAGCACCGGGCCCATTTGCAATTCTATGTTGTGGCCATGAGGACGGAAAAGAAGGAATTCTTTGCTGCCCTCATAGCTGCTGCAAAGTCGCGTCCAGCGAAGCTTTTCTGGGTGGTGAGGGGGCTGGTCAGTCCGGCCTCCCTCCACCTGGAGAGGGAAGTTTGTGGGCGGTGGATGGGTGGAGGCGGCAGCGGATGTGTGGCAGGTGTGCAGACTGGCACACGGACGCACACCTACCTCCACCAATTTTCACCCATCTCCATGTAAGGAGGCATCTCCATTTCCCCCAATGCCTTCGTGTGTGGGAAATGGGTGGAGGTGAGTGGGGTGTGGGGGCATGCATGCACCCCCACCCATCCTCACTTGCTGTGACACGGATGTCCTACCCTCACCCCTCTGAGTCACCCATGTGGGCAAGGGGGAGTGGGGCGTCTCGTGTGAAAAGGGCCTATAAACTCTTTTCTCTTGTGGGTGGCCAAGCCCCATTGGAGTCAATGGACCTACCCATACAAGCAGATACTGCCACTTTTCATGCATATCCATATCATTGGAATCCTTCCAGGGAGCTTTCAGATGCAAACAACAATGACAAAAAAAACCATGGAGAGCACCCTGTGGTAAGTGTGAATAGTGGAATCTGTGGATGGAGTTCCATGGAGCTTTTCTGAAATCTGAACTGCAGTAACCTAGAGGGACAGCGGTTGAAAAGTTCTGGGGTGCTTTCCAGTCCCACAGTTTTTATGAAAATCGGGACATCCAAAAAAGCTGTGAAAAACTCAGACATCACTTTTTCAAGTGGTAAAACCAGTGCTTAGTTTGTGTAAATTAAACAGGAGGAAAAAAAGGTGACAGAGCTCAAGCCTGTTGTGGAAGTCCAGTCACTTGATTCTGGAAGCATGGGGGTCTATTCAGAGGGAACACTGAAGTTGCCCTGCCAGGTCCTCCACTCCACCATCCCCTCTTACCACCTTTTCTTTGCCAGTCCTTCCTCAGGACTGAATAACATTTGATGGGAGACAGAACAGCCACTTCTGCAACTAGCAATCACTTGCTTGGTGGCAAAACACCTTCACTGTTGGATGATGAGAGCAGAACTCTCCCTGGCCATCTGTAGCAGCCCCAGCCTTGTTAGGGGAGAGAGTTTGGCTGAGGTTGGTGCTTCTGCATCCAGTTATGGAGGCAGGTATTTTTTTGTAGAGTAGTAGCAGTGACAGTGTCTGGAAGCGATGACAGGGCTGAGCTCTCTGGTATCCCTGGGAAAAGATACGTTTTGGGTAAAACCATTCTAAATGAGCATATGCAAATCAGCGTATCTGTGGAACGGCATTCTTATATATTCACACAAATATATTACCACACAAGTGGTAAATCCATGATGCACTTCTCTTGATAGATAGATAGATATTTATTATAGGATCAAAAACCTTATGGTGTTAGAGAGGAGTTAAGGCTCTTACAAACTCACTCGTGCTCCCATAAGAATGGAAATTGAAAGCTAAAGGTCCTGCCTTAACTTGTGTGCCATGTAAGCAGTAAAGGCGTTGTATAGCATCTCACAGTTTGTGCTTGCTTACAATTTAGGTTCCATGCCCCCAATCTTTGCCTTGACCTTTCAGCCCCAGACCTTTTCCTCTGCAGGTTGGGGGCAACACTGAAGCTAGGGACAGCAAACTCCTGTCCATCGCAATATAGGTCTTGATCCCTGTCATGGGATTGGGGTCTCACTACTCCACTCTAGGCTGTCATGACTCAGTTTCTCTGGCTTGCAGCTCCCACTGGATCAGCTCTCTAGAACTGATTGAGCCTGTAACGGATGAACCTTCTTGTCACCTTTTCAGCCACAGAGTTTCCCAGCACAGACTCTTTCTCTCTAGGTTCGACAGTGTTTGTAAACACAGAAAAAACCCAAAACTGTGTCCAGCCAATGTTAGGATTAGCAATTCCACTGGACTAAGTTGAGTTAAAAGAGGTTTAATGAATAAATCATGAGTAAGCATACAGTACAAGATTATACTTGAGAGTAGAAAAATCAAAATAATATAACCAATAATGCATCCCTATCTGTACTTGGATTCTCCTAACTTAGGCTTACCCTAATCAAGGTCCAAGGGTTTTTCAGTTCATGTCACAGCCAGTCGTGGAAAGCTTGACTGTGTACAAGTCTTAGAGTTTCCAAAAGTCCTTACTTCATAGTTTCTTTGGTGCAGCCCTTCTCTCTGGCTGATAAGACGTAATGAGGAAGATGAAGCTCTGATTCAAATGAAGCTCTCGAAGCTGACCCCTCCTTTGTCTTGTCTCCCCCCTTAAGTACTTTTCCAGGGTCCTTTGTTTTCCCGCCAGGTGACTCTGTGCTATCAGTCATGTCCTCAGGAAGAAATCCATTTGAAACTCAACGGCCTGCTGCTAGTGTCTGCAGAAGTGTTAGGCTTTTTCTGATTACACACTCGCTCAAGGTCATGACTTAGCATTTCTTCATTGCATGAAGTGAGTTTCCAGTTCTCAGCGTTCACATTACATACATGTTTAACCTTTACATATTTGTTAGACCTGTAGTCCACATGTAGTCCAGTATCTCTTCATCACAATCCCTCTCTCCACCATAGCCAGAATTTCTCCTTCATTTATTGCTCGCCTCTCAGGCATCAGCTCAAGTAAATTTGTTTTCTACACATGATTAGGCAGGCAGATATTTGTCCGAGTCCATCAAGCTTTCAAGTACTATACTGTATGTGGAAGAGATTTCAAAAGTACATACAGAAAACATACATGCACTTAGCCCCCACCCCACGCTGTCCCCCAAACCATCTCTCTAAATACACATCACCCATATCTCAGCCTCATTGCCTCTATATACCCACCAGCACCTTTGTGCCCACTTCTCATAAAAATACTGTTCCCCATCCTTGGCTACCCCCAGCCTTGTCCATGCATACGCTTCAGTGATTCTGAGGCTTCTGCCCTCATATATACCCTACTACGACCTGTCTGACCATTATCAATACATACAATTCCCCTGTCTGCCCCCCAGCCTTGTCCATGCATACACATCACACATTTCTCAGGCCCTTTTTACACGGGTGACACCCATGCATGAACACCCAGATCCACGCATGAACACCCAGAAATCTGGATGTTCATGTGTGGGTGCCACCCATGTAAACTGCACGGCGGGTGGGTGTGCATATATGAGCGCTCCCACACCCACATATACACATCCACCACCCATCGAGCAACTGGTGAAAACAACGGTTGCTCCGTGCGTGCTGATGGGTGGAGCCGGGTGTAGATGGGTGTGCACCTGTCTACACCCTCCCCCCACCCACCACACATGGACCGCAGCACACACCGACAAACACACCCCGCCATGGCCCGTGTTAAAAGGGCCACTGTCTTCTCCATGACAACCACTTCCAGAAAACTTGCCTGTCCCCTCCCCATACAGAAACTTCCCCCACTGCTCGACTGCCCCCAATCTTGTCTCCCTGTACACATCCCACATAAATCCACCTTGCTCCACCCACATGCAGTCCCCTCAATACTGAGCTGTCCCTTTCAGTCCAACCTGAATGAAACCATAAAGGGAAAGCAGGTCAGGAGGCAGCAAGCTCACCTCTGATGCCCTGATGGTCCCCAGCTTCAATGTTGCCCCCAACCTGGAGAAAGAGGAAATTTGGGATTGAAAGACCAAGGAAAAGTATGGGTGCATAAAGCCTAAGTTGAAAGTGAACACAATATGTGACACTGTACAATTTCTTTACTGCTTACATGGCTTGCAAGTTAATGCGGAAGTCTTACCTTTCAATTTCTATTTTTTTTTTTTTTTTTGGAACACGGGTGAATTTTGATTCTATAATTTCCCTGTTTTTTGAAAGGGGAAAGACACTAAATTCCCCCTTGTACACCATTACTAACTTCATAAAAATACGCTGACTTTGGTCTGGTCTGTAACATTCCCATGAGCAGTTTAAGAAGGCCATAAGCTCCCACAACCATGGGAAGGTCTATGAGGGGAGATTATTTTTTGTTTTGTTTTTACATGCTCTTTTTTAAAAGTATTTTCAATTTTATTTCTTTACGATTTTTTTTTTACTAGTTATTATTTTTCTTTTAATGTAACCTATTAAAAACTTACTGTGTCTTTTTACCTAATCTAATCTATTATTCATAACCTATAAATTCTTTTTTAAAAATATCTTAATCTATAACCTATTTACCTCTCTTAACCTATAACATAATTAATATAACTTCAAATAAATTTTTAAAATATAACTAATAAATATGGTGGGGGGGAAGGCTTGAGTCACATTCATCTTCCTGCGCATTTGGTAAGAATGTGTGTGGTGTTCGTGGGGGGGGGTCGGGGAGAGGGGGGGGGGGCACACCTTGCACCCAGGAAGCCTCTATTGCAGTACAAAGCAGGTGGCCGTGCTTCACAAGGGAAGATCGCTTGGTAAGCCTGCCATGCCACTTTCTGTCCCTGTAGGAGGAAATAATAGCTGCACAGGCAGTATACTTTCTATGAAAAGTCTTGGACTTTCTTATAAGAAATATTCCACCTGCAGCCCATCAATTTCCACCTGCAGTCCATGAGTTGTCGCCCATGCAACCCTGATTCCTTTCTGCATCTGGATTAAGGCAGTAGGCACAGATGGTGCCACTCCTGGGTAAGGCTGTGCAAGAATGGGTGGTGTCTTCTGGACCTCAACAAGTGGAGGTGGAGTGGTTTCGTCTGCTGTCCTATTTGCCTGCACAGACAGCTCTTCCTGCCTCTGGTTCTGGCAGGGCCTTAGGGTACCGCCTCGCCCTCCGCGCCCCGGAGCGACTCCTGCGGTCCGCCCGGGGTGCCCTCCTGGAGGTCCCCCGTGTGAAGCGGGGGGCCACGATGGAGCGTGCATTCTCGGTGATAGGGCCTCGGCTGTGGAACTCCCTTCCGGAGGAAGCTCGCCTGGCCCCAAGCCTTTTGACATTTCAGCGGAACTGTAAGACCTGGCTGTTTGCCCAGGCCTTTGGGAGGGAGGGAGGGGGAGGGTGATTTTAATCCCCTGCCTATTTAGTTATTTATTGTTCCTAACCCTGTTTTGATGTTTTATATTTATATTTATATTTTAACTGTTTTTAACTGTTTTATTATTGTTGTAAGCCGCCCCGAGCTGCATTGCAGGAGGGGGCGGGATATAAGTTTGAAAAATAAAAATAAAAAAAAGAATATAAAAAAAAAGGGCCTTGCCAAAATTGCATCAGTGGCCTCCGAGCAACCTACCTTCTGGTGCCCACCTCTGTGCCATGAAACATGCACTAAATAGTAGTGCAGGGCAGGGGTGTCATGATCAGCCCTCCTCTACACAACAGCATTGCAGCAAATCTACCACGCCTCTTCCAGGGACATTTCAGGGGGCTGAATGAAATAATCCCACATTCTGGATGAGCTCTCCCTTCACCTCCTCAGCACCATAGCCATGAACCTAGTCCCCATGATCCACTATCATGATCCTTTTAATTCCCCCCCACCCCAGTTCCCAAACCCCCCACTGAGGCCGATTTTAGACAAGCGGCCAGGGAAGCACAGCAGAAGTGGCTGCCCACCATAGGACTCTTTGAAGACTCATTCTGAAAACCTCTAGATAGATAGATATATAGATAGATAGATAGCTTATGATGAAAGAATTTTGGTTTCAAACCAGCAAACCTGTTTTAAATTAAATCATATAAAATATGTATCAGGAGAAGTGCATCATAGAATTACCAAGTGAAGTGCTAGGTAGCTCTGCCATAGATCAGACTTTTGTGTAAATACATATAGGTGACTACTAAACGGTAACCACATGCAAAATGTTCACACAAGCAAATGTGTGGTAACATCAGTTACCACTTGTAAACCATGTGATATCTGGAAGTACCCTTAGATGAATGTTACTGTTTTATGTAAACAATAGCCAATAAGAGACTGGAAAAGAGGAGTGAGGAGGGTGTTAATTCAGAGTGTGGTGTAACTGAATTCAGAAGCAACAAAAGGGAGGGCATGGTATGTGTGTTTATGTGTCGTGTTTGTCATTATGTGTCGTTCTTTTCTCAAACAACCCATGAGACTTTTTTCAGGGTAAGAAACTAATGCTGCTTGTTGCTAAATTCTTTCTGTGTACCCCTTCTGAACACAATGTAGAAACGTTTATGGGGCAGGAATGATACTAAATCCATTACCAGCCAATAACATAAATCTTTCAACAACTCAGCATTGGCTGAAGTATCTGGAGGGGGTGTTCGAGAAGGTGGTTTCCTGGCGGTACCTTTTTGTAGTGCCTTGTTACTGCTTGTAATAAACATGACTATTATGAAAGAATTTTGGCTTCAAAACAGCAAACCTGTTTTAAATTAAATCATCTCCCGACAGCAAGCCACTTATTCAGTTTCTTTCCTAGAGAAAGTGAAACAATTCTGTTGTTTCTCTGCATGGCTAACAGCATGAGTGACCTTCAGTCTTGCCACTGAAAACCAGCTCAAGAGCATCATGCTGCCTACGCCTAATAAAAAAAGAAATCAGTCCTCCCTCCTTGCTGCCCATCATCCCACCACCATCACCCTGCCCATATGCTGGGCTAGGAGTTCCCTCCTCTGTGCACGGCTCCCTCCACCTTGCACAAAGCTGACAGGGAGATTTTTCACTTCCTCACTCTCCTTCCTCCTCTTTGATTAACTTTGGACCAGATGGCCAGTCCCCAATCTCCCAGCATGGGTTTGACTGACAGGAGCCTTTGATAAACCTCAGAAGAATGAAGTCATCTCCAGGTCACCTCCTCTGCCTGGCCTTTAACATCCCACACATACCACCATTATCTGCTGAATAGGAGACAAAGGAAATTAGCTCCAATTCCCTATCATCCCCATTATTTCCACACTGATTTAAACAAGGAAGCAATGAGATGCCCTTCACTTTCTTTCGAAAGGTACAAATGTCAGATGTTAAGAAATGCAAACAAGAGGTTTCCCATGTTAATGGATGGGCTCCTTTGTAATGCCATGAGGTGGGAAAGTGGATTTATTCACCGTCTGCCTGGAAAAATGCTTAAAACACTTCTAAACAAATTCTTTAACCACTTTTACTTTATACACACTACAGAGTGCTTTGGAGGCCTTATTACTTTGGGTTGGAGATAAAGAATGAGGTCATGTACTGTACTGGGAAGTTCTCTGTGAAGCAGTGTTTGAATCTTCATATGAGAAGCAGAGATGGATCTCAACCAAAACACTGGCTCCAAGCATCCTTGAAGTTTGAGGAAGATTTTTCGCTTCTGCAATAAATCTCTGAATGTCAGGGTCTCGTTCTAATTAGAAGTAAAAAAAAAAAAAAAGGAATGGATCAATCGGGAAGAGAAGATAATTAGAAGTTCAGAAAAAAATATTATTCCCACCTTTTTAATGTTTCCATCTTTGTATTGCTACCTGAAAGAAATGGTGCCACAATCATTAGGGATGTGCGAATGCGGTTCGGAAGTTTGTAGTTTGGACCGAACTCGACTAGTTCAGTAGACTGAACCAAACTTCTGAACCGAACTCGAATTCGACCCAACTGTTTGATCGAATCCGAACCAGTTCGGAAGGCCAAAACCAGCTTAAAACACTGGTTTTGAATGTACGAACTCGGTTCCGAAGTTCGGAATTTGACCGAACTCGACTAGTTCGGTTGACTGAACCGAACTTCCGAACCAAACTTGATTTTTGAACCGAACGGAACCGAATTTCCAAACTCGGTTCTGTTCGCACATCCCTAAGTCAATCATGGGTGCCGCTGCAGCTAAACTGTTGGGGTGGAATGGATTTTTACAAAAATGATCAATTATCAAGGAATATTGATGGAGCCATAAATAGTGCCTGGGAAAATTAAGGCAGCACATCCCATTCAGCCCTCTTGTTGTGCTTATGACCAAAATACTTTGAGAAAACATTTCCTTGAGATACTTTAAGCTCAGTTGGAAGAAAAAATGACTATTAATCTCCCAAGAGAGCTTGCTGTTGTGAGATTTCCATCCCAGATTTGCAGGCCATAGGTTGCAGCAACTAGATGGAGAGTGTGGTTGCCATGTTGATCCCAAATGTAAGAAATGGAGACAAAGGGTAAAAATGAATAAACGTGATAGTAACCCGTTCTGGCCAGCTTTGTCCCACTGTGGCCTGCAGGTCACTGTCATGTTGGTGCTTGGGCCCCCAGATATTTGTCTGGACTGACCCCGGGCATGTTGGTGGCTAGTCAGGGATCCTTGGCAAAGTGCTGAAGTCACAGCCCAGACTACCACCCCCAACCCTCCACTGGGGTCACTTCAGGGCAAAGTGGGCCACAGTGGGTTAGAACGTATGTTCTGACCCACCATGACTTGTCCTGGATAGGGGTTGCCATGGCTGGTCAACATGGTGGTCCGTGATTGGCCACTATAGCGTCCCATCAGGGTGGGTGGGCAGGGCGCAGTATGGGGCTGGGGCCAGGATGATTCCCCAGCCAGGGTCACATGTGGTCGGTCGGTTCCCTGATCTGACCTCGGCCGTGTCAGTGGTGTAGCAGCGCCCCACTGCTCCGCTGTCATTTCTGGTTTTACCCATAATAGTTCACATGGTACCTTAAATGGGGGCAACTTCTGTTGGTGCCAGTATGCAAGCTTTCAGGCCACCCAGGGCCCTTCCTCAGGCATGTAAAAAGTTCAGCAATTTAGTACATCAGAACTTTTCATTTAGGTGTTTATCTAAAAAACAACAGCTAGATATGCTAATGTCCTTCTTAGTGCAGAAGACAACATGTCATTCTTACAATGGGAAAGTCCTGAGTTTGAGCCTCAGAGAAGGCAGAGAATTTATAAGGAAGTTTGTTTTTTTCATTCCTCGTACAATTAACCTGTGTAACTTGTTGCTGGAAGACAGTGTGAAGGTGAATAGCATAACTGGTTTCAAAAAAGGATTGGATAAATTCTTTAGAGGATAGGTCTATACATTTCAATTTGCCAAGGTGGTCGGCAGATGAGAACCTCTCAGGACAGGTGTGAGTAAACCAGCAGGGAATGGATCATTCCATTAAAACCTGCTGCACACTTATCTAAAGCAACCAAAGCTGCCCAGTGTCAGAGACAAGATGCTGAGCTAGAGGGAGCATTGGTCTGACCCTGTATGACCCTTCTTATGTATTTATCTTTAGAGATTCATTTGCCTACACTAAACAGCTTGGCTGTAGAAATCTCATGTTCAGAAACTGTATAAACCCATATTGTATACTGCAATATAGCTTAAAATTCTCTGATTGCCTTTTATTTTTACAGTCACTAAATCATGCAGTAGTTAGCAAGTGCTTACCCCTAAGGCAGATATAAGAAGTTTGCCAATAAAAGAAAAAAGGTGTTGTGCATTTAGGGCAATTTATGCTGACACCACTCCAGCCCCTTTGTGAGGTGGCATTTAAAGCTCATGTTTGTGTGTATAGACCTTCAGATGAAAAGCACCATACAAATATTGATTATGATTTATTCCTAGCAGCCGGACTCGGGCTAGAGTTAGAGGGTATGAAACGTGTAACAAATACAAAGAGTATCTTCCGGTGTTTAAAAACATGCATGGTCCAAACAAATGGTCCATCTAGCCCAGCATCCTGTCTCTGACAGTGGGCTGTTTCAGTTGCTTCAGAGAAGTTTACAATAGGTCATAGTGGAGTGATCCATTTCTTTCTATTCACTAACAGCTCTTGTCAGTCAGAGGTAGGAGTGGGACTCCGGGTGAATTATCGGTTACTGGTTTTATCGGTATCGGCTTAATCCGATATTGGATTTATCGGTATCGGTATATCGGGTTTTTAACATTGCTGATTTTTCAGATCTTTAACATTGTGGCCATTAAAAAATTAAGTATTAACCAATTAACTAATTAATTTTTTTTTTTATTATTATTATTATTATTATTATTATTATTAGCTTTTATATAGCGCCAGCGATGTACCTAGCACTTTACAGAGAATAAAATAGACACGGTCCCTGACCAAGAGCTTACAATCTAAAGACAGGGGGAGGGGAGACAGGGAAGGGGGAACAGAGGGAGAATCAAGGGATGCAACATTCATGAGGATGCGAGAATTCATGTACATGTTCTTGGCTTGGTTACAGTAAAATAGGAGTTTGCAGATAACAGGTAGGTGTCGGGATGATCCTGGGTGGGGATGATTAGCAGGAGTTAGGAAGGGCAGAGCGGAAGAGGTGGGTTTTGAGGAGGGACTTGAAGGCATGGAGGGTGGGGTCAAGGTGGACGAGATCAGGGAGGGAGTTCCAGACGTGCGGGGCAGCGAGGGAGAAGGGACGAAGGCGGTTGGGGGAACGGGGGAGGCGTGTGAGGGTGATGGAGGGGATGGAAGAGGAGTGGAGTGCTCGAACAGGGATTCGGAGGGAGATCAGGGCAGAGAGGTGGGGGGAGCAAGGTTGTGAAGGACTTTGTAGGTGAAGATGAGGAGCTTGTGCAGAATACGCTCAGGAAGGGGGAGCCAGTGGAGACTGAGAGGAGAGGAGCGGCTGCACATGGTCAAAGTGACGGCCAAATGGATGACCGTGGCAGCAGGTAAAGATCTGAAAAATCGGCAATGTTAAAAAACCGATATACCGATACCGACATTATCGGTATTATTGGATTAATCTGATATCGACAATTTTTGGCATTATCGGATAAATCTGATACCAATAGTCACATCCCTAGTCAGAGGTCTCATCTCATTTGCATGTTAGTTTGTAGAGGTCATATGTTGCGTGGCGGGAGTACTATATTTTTGTTTTCTGCTTATGTGCACCACACTCTGCCTTATGATGGGAAGAATAGAATTCTCAGATGGCTTGCTGCAACTAATCTCTACTTCTGTGTAGAGCCTCATGCTCAAATCATTTGAGGAGTATGCTGGATGTTTGTGGCTAGGTGAACGCATTATGTCCATGGCATCTACACAGAGTCTATAAAAAGTCACCCAGAAAAACCTGCCTCTAGACCAGTAGGTTCAGTGTACATTTTAGGAAGGCATCCAAATCTTGATTTGAAGACTTCCTACTTTTGAACTCACATAAATCTTAGTATCTACCATTTCTGGAGCAGGGTAGTGGCATGGAAACAGGCAAGAGTCTCCTTCCATTTTTGTGTTGGGAAAAGCTTTTGATGCATTCCTTCCTGTGGAATGTACTGATTTAAACTTATCGCAGCACTAATGGCTTCCCATCTGCATGTGGATATGCTACCTGAACAGAACAAAGCTAACCTGGATCAGAACTGTGTGGCTTGGCACCATCTCTGCTGAAGCAGCTAAGAAAGTTGTGATTAATCGCTGGACAAAAAATGCTTGTGCTTTCATCTTCCCTGCTTTGAACACAGTCTACTTCATTCTCTTCTACTGCTCCTGAAAAGTGCCGTAAGCACCCAGAAGCTCCTGTTTCCCTTTATTCCACTATAACTCATTCATAAGAAACTGGAGAAATGGGTGGAAATGGAGATGCTTGGGAGGAAATGCAGGGCTTCAAATGTCTGCATTTTGGGTGGAAATCATCCCTGTGTAGAGAGTAAGCGCAAGGCTTATGTATCACTTACACCACAGATAAATCCTGGAGATTCACTAGCATAAAGCTGGAGATATGTATTAATGATTCAGGAACCTAGCTTTCATGATTTTAGGCTTGAGACTCTCGTAGTCTCCATTAGGGACACTCAGTCCTCTCCTTTCATGGTCTCTCTTCTTCCTCTTTTCCTGTTACACTCACTGTATAACATCCTTCTTCCCAACCCAGCCAGGTTGCTCACTCTAAGGCTGAAACAGAGAGCAGCCCATTTAAAATCACAATACATAAAAATACCCCTTGCAAAATCTATAATAGTCCTAGTTAATCTGTTGTGTTCACATACTGTGCTCTGCTGATCTTTCCCTGACCAAAGTTAGCATAGGGAAGAGCAGGGGTGGGAATCCATTTCAGACTCATGAATGCCTGCCATACAGTCCTGGAGACTTCCGCTCCCTCTATTAATCCTGTCCCACCATCCACATACCATGAGCCAGCAGCTGCCAGATGACTGTAGACGGCTTTCAAGTTGTTGGCCACAGTCTGTAGGAAGCCACACATTCCACAGGATGTTCTGGCCTATGAGCCCTCTGGGGGCATGGATCCCACCAGTGAGATGAATGTCCCCCTTCCCTTGGGTAGAGGCAGACTTCTCAGGGCTGGCCCCACTGTGGGGCGAGCACGGGGCCCCCATGACCGAGCCCAACTCAGCTCCGACTGACAGGCAGTGGAGGGGGCCAGCAGGAGTGAGGGAGAGGCAGAGGCCCCGCCTCTCCCTCACTCCATGGGTGCCCCCCCTCCACTGCCTGTCAGTCTTGGTCAGGTGAAATATGGGAGAGAAAGGACCTCTGCCTCTCCCTCATTTCCCCTGGCCAAGACAGCCAGGCAGTGGAGGGGGCCAGTGGAACTTCCAGTGGCAGTGGGTAGCATGGTGGCAGATTTAATCTGCTGCCGTGGTCCCCGCTCCACCTGAGGCTCCGAGCCCGGTGTGGGGTCCAGGCAGGCCGGGAGTGGCAGTGGATCAGGTAAGTGATCCAAAATGACTGGGCTTGGGGATGGGCAGAGAAGAGTGCCCCTCCACCCATCCCCAAGCCCAGGCCCAGGTAGCGTGCCACCCCCAGACCGAGCCGGGGAGTGCCCCCTGAGCTGGGGAGTGCCCCTAGGCCTGTCAGAATAGGACCCCACCTTTGTTCCCTACCCTGGGCCCTGCATGTTGTAAGGCTTGCCCTGCTTCTTACTTTGGGAAGATCCTGAAACATGTGACATCTGAAGTCCCGTTGTAGCTGATCTCCAAAGGCTCCAGGGAAAACTGTAGCAGAATCGCCTAGAGTTGGAACACTGACACACTAGCACCATGTTCCACAGCTTCCCATTGCCTGCCAGGTAGAAAGGGGCAGTTCCAAAGGAAGGGCAGCTTGTCATAAACAGGCATATTCTTTTATTTACAGAAGATTTAGATTTCTCTACAGTATACAGAACTCATGACTAAATAATATGGTACCATGCCTAATCTCAGTAGAGTCCATAACTTTTAGGAATGTGTGAATGCGGTTTGGGCATTTGGTGTTCAGCCCGAACTTAGCCCGTTCGGACGGCCGAACCGAATGGCCAAAGTGAACACGGAAGCTGCCGAACAGTTCGGCAGCGTTGGGGTGAGTTCGATGGCGTTCGGGCAGGAAAAACATGACTGGAAGGCCCGGGGGGGGAGGGGCAGCTGAAGAGCAGACTTCCTGGTGCATGGGGTGGAGAGAGGCTTGGACTAGCAGTCAGCCTGCCCAATCACCATCCCTCTTTTCCTCAGACCACTGGCTTCGCAGTCTGCAATTGGCATGGGGCTAGGCTGCACAGAGCCAATGGGGCTTGTTGTAAGGCTGGCGCAGCAAGTAACAAAAGTTATTGTCCTCCCCCCTTCCAACTCCTTCTGAGCTAGCCACTGATCCTGTCAGCAGGCATTTTCAGAAGTCTCCCTCTCCCAGCACTTTGTGTTCCTAATCCATTGCCATCCTCCTCCTATTTCACCCATTCCCACACATTTACCTCCATAGTTTCATTGATTTAGATTAGATTAGATAGATTTAGGTGTTATTTTTATTTTTTACCCCTCCCTGTGTTCTTTCTCCCTACCCTCCATTGAATCCTTCCCTCCTCCCTGTATATATTCCATCCCTGATTCCCTTCCCCT